>WSTZ01000256.1:1897-25322 GCA_019632295.1 Tulasnella sp. 418 | reverse complement strand
TTGCAGCTTTCGCAAAAGAGCACCACCTCCTGATTGAGGTAGAGTTGCAGGATCGCGAGCAGCAACGATAAGAGGCTGTCTGGCCGAACTGAGAAGAGCAGAGATTGGACTTCCAGGTTGAACTGCTTTGTTGAATTCGCGTTCTTGCTGAGCAATTTGACTCATACCAGCTGCCATACCCATTGACGCTCCAGCAGCTGAGCTGGCGAAGGTCTGGTCCACGCCGAGATTGTCTTCATCCATCAATGTCTGGCGCTTCAGACGTGCAAGATTGCGTTGGGACATCTCGTGAGTAAGGCCGTTGAAGCTTGGTGGATAGTCTTGTGCAGATTTGGGAATGGAGGCAGGGACGATACCATGGGTGAAGAAGGCGTGGTCTACGATTTCGTGGAGAGTAGGACGTAGTTCTACAATAAGAAGTCAGTCAAACTGTCAACACGTAGCAAAATGCATACTAACGAGGATCGTGGGTCAGAATTTGGGAAATAAGATGTTGTACATGTGGGGATGTGGAAGTCTGGCTTGGGAATTCATAGTTATTGTCACGAATACGCCTAAAAGAATTGCATAATCAGACGAGAAAGAGATCCAATATGGTGTAAACCCACTGATAAATATCCTTGACATCTTTTGTTTGTGTTTGGAAGGGCGGTTTGCCTATCACGAGAGTATACAGGATCACACCTATCGACCAGGTGTCCACTTCGTAGCTGTGACCATTGGCTGTGTCAAACAGCACTTCTGGCGCAATATAGTTGGGAGTTCCGCATATTGTTCTGTTGAGGTAAAGCGTGGGTCAGAAAAAAACTCAGAACACGAGGCGAACTAGGCACAATAACGTACTTCTTCCGTTCGCCTGGCGTTTCTATCAAGGCCGCCAAACCAAAGTCTCCAACTTTGATGTTCATGCTGGCATCGAGGAACAGATTTCCTAGTTTTAGGTCGCGGTGGATGATTTGTTTTGCGTGCATATAGTGACAGGCTCCAATAACTTGGACCATGTAAAAGCGAGCCTCAGGTTCCGTGAACCGCTTTCTACGGCGAAGAAGATCCATCATGCTCTATAATGTGTTACTGAGTCAATATGTGTGGTCTGAGAGGGCAGCAACAAGAGTACTCACCCCATTGTCACATAATTCCAACGTCATATATACATTATCATTGTCTTCAAAACAATCCTGGAATCTAACAATGTTGGGATGTTCCAAATCCCGATGGAGTTTTATTTCTGCATAAAGCTGAGTGCGCGTTGTGAGAAGATCGAAGCATACGTATTCGATGGACTCACTTTAGTCTTGCTCTTCTTGGTTTTCAGAGAGCTCTTTGTGACGACCTTGATAGCATACCGATTTCCTTGCATATCAGCAGCTTCATATACGCGAGCAAAACCTCCCTAATACGCGATTAATATCATTAAACTGATGAGGTTGATTTGAAACTTGACCAACTTACCTCTCCCAAGAACCCCACCCTAGTCAATGTACGCGTACTTGCGATGTCGCGGATGACATGCGGTGGTGAAGGAGGTACTGTTTTGCTGTTCTGACGTGGTAAAGGTGCTGGTGCATCCCTTGCGGGAGGTTGTGGAGGGTTACTGTACGGTCTTGATGAGGAAGGTTGATGTTGATGTCTCGACGACGGAGCGTTGGCATGGGAAGACGCAGGCAAATCATAAGGACGACGATGTGTAGCAGCTGAGATTAAAGGGTTGCGCTGAGCATATGCCATCTCTGAAGACAGCAATATTGAGAAAGGAGGGAATGGCAACTGGTGGAGGGAAAAACAGAGTTCAAACACTCACAACACGCGTCAAAGTGTATCACGTGATTCGGAGTTGACGCGGTCTAAATGCCGACGCTTTTACCGACGAGAAAAACTCAATGCCATATTTGGCTCGCGCAAAGCGGACATTGCTATATTTGGCTGAGCGCAAAAGCTGATATTCCCGTATATTTGATTGGAGCGCAAAAGCCGCCCGTCCGCGTAGTACGGCACGAGGCGAACTTCAATGATGATAGCTGGGGTATTGGGTATCCGTCTGGAAATTGCTCTTACAACCACCTGGTCAAGCCAACTAGCGACTACCACCATTATCGACAAATTGAAGACATAAGCTCTGCTCAAGCAGTCCTCAACATCGCGTGGAAAGTGAATTAAAGCAATTTACCGGTCGAGCTACCCTCAGCGGCAAAGTACAGACCATTGACAGAACATTTTGGACGTCATGGGTAGCAGTTGCTGCCGTGGATCATGCCTCTGGGTATCTATGCTGATTTTGGTACGTGCCCAAGAAATGACAACTATACGCCATCACGCCGCCGTCAGGGGAAGGGGTTGAAGAAGTCCAAACGGGAAGCCCGATGTCGCAGTCGGATGCTGACGCTGTGGATCCGATCGATCCATCATTCAGAGTCCGACTTGTGAACAGCGTTATCCTACAGGACTCAGCGGAATTTGAAAATAATATCAACTTTCAAACCCCTTCCATCCCTATGCGGGCGCGTGACAAACATGTTGATGCTAACTTGCTTTTGCAGGCATGTTTACTCATATCCCTCAATTATCCAAAATTAGTCAACTACCTGAATTACGATGCTTTCACAAAAGTCATTGATGCAATTGGTCTAGTTCTGTGTATCGGATCCCTCATACGGATTTCCATTAAGGTAACATTCAGCTCAGGGTACATTGTTTTACCTGCTCATCCGCATTATATGAAGATTGCTGTGAATCTAAATACCCAACGGCTTGCACACACATTCCTGCCATCAAATAACAATCTCATGCAGATCTCCCAAGCTGTTGATAATCCCTCCATCCTATCGGCGGAAGGCATATCAACGCATCCTGTTACCATATCAGCTATTCCTGATGACCTCGAATTCCAACTTCAGGATAATTGGAACAGATCGATATTAGGGGTGGAGGTTCAAGTCAATACATCTCAACATAATTTAATTTGCAGGGATCCGTCTCTCGTAAGTTTTTTTTCTTGGATTTGAGCTGACTACTCGTGCAGACTATGCTGACAATTCGTACTACTTGATGACGTCATGCTGGATGCAACTCGATAGTGTGCTCATGTGCTGGTCTTGAACTCTGGAATCAGAGAAGACAATGCAGATATGGATTCTACGAACACCAGTAAGACATCTTCTCCACATCTACATTTCACGAAATTGAATTGTTTGGTTATAGGAGTTGGGGTTTGTGTGTGCATGCAGCATTTGGACAAATCTGGAAAAATCGAGCGTCTGAGCAGGGTCTATTCTGGAGCGAGTTCAGATGTGTACAAAGGAACTCTTCTCAACAATCATGGCGTGACATCAACAGTGATTATCCATCTTCCTATGCACTTGACCATTGACTGACCTATGCACACTCTCGAAGCTGGTGGCTCTGAAAACGATCCGTATCCGTACCAGACCAGAGAAGACGCATGATGATGCAAGACTTCACAGAGTATGTTGCAATGCCACCGGGCCTTGTATGACCATAAATTAACCATCCCTCATGTTACGATAACCAGCGCTTTACAAAGATGCTTCGACTGTCGTCCCAGCTCAATCATCCCAATATCACTCCTCTTCTAGGCTTTTCGATGGCTTGTGATATGGATGACCTTCCTATTTTGATCTTCCCGTGGTACTCCAGTGGAAACGTGGTACAATACCTCAATCGCAACCCGACGGCTAGCCGCCCGCATTTGGTATGTAGAATACTATATCATATTGAGCCATGTTATTGTCTTCTTTCTGATTACCCTTCAGTTTCAAGACGTTGTGAGAGGTCTCGAGTACATTCACTCCTTGTCTCTTGTTCATGCTGATATCAAAGGGGTCGGTCAATTTTCTTAATTGATAATGCAACATACGCAATATGCTGAGCAGGTCAATCTCAGGAGAACATTCTGGTCAATGATGCCGGTTCTGCTTGCTTGGCAGATTTTGGGATCTCCAGTTTTATCCAAGCCAACAATACTCAATCAGCCTGCAACCTGGCTGAAGGCCTTTTGCCCGCATCGAGCAACACCAGCTCCTCTGTTTCAGGTGGCACATTGCCTTTCCTTTCCCCAGAAGAGCTATCGAAATGTGGACGAAAACAGATGCCCTCAGATATCTGGAAAGTAGGTTGCACGGCAATTCAAGTAAATTATTTTCATGGGTATCTATATGGTCACCGAATGCTGATTGAAGTACTTTACTTTCAGATCATAGCGGGCAAGACACCTTACGAAGGCACCACTATTCATTGTGATTTGGTTTTGAAAATCATTGGCGGCATTCCCCCTATGGATGTCCAACAATGTGCTGCATCTCCGGAAGAACGATATTTGTGGGATATTATTGTCCGATGTTGGAACTTGAACCCCGATTCTCGTCCAAGTGCGGTCATTCTTCGCGCTCAAATTGAGAAAACCGTTGAAATCTATTTTCCTACGCGAGCGCTCCCTCAGTAAGCATGGGTATCTTGTTTGTTAAGACAACTGCGGATGTGAGTAGTTACCGACACGCTCTAATAGATATTTGACTGACATGGGGTTTTTCTTGCCGATGGCTAGATGATGACACAGAACCACATATTAAGCTATTCGACTTCGTTGTAGATTGGATGTTGTGTATGAACATCCACTTTCCAGCTTCATTTTACTTATGACTTTTCCTTTAAAAATCCTGTTGTTGATTTACAACTCAGATTCTTGTACTCTACTCACAGCTATCGATTTCATTGGCTTTGTTGAA
Source organism: Tulasnella sp. 418 (assembly GCA_019632295.1). NCBI lineage: Eukaryota > Fungi > Basidiomycota > Agaricomycetes > Cantharellales > Tulasnellaceae > Tulasnella > Tulasnella sp. 418. Next base: position 20,580 of record WSTZ01000256.1, on the reverse strand, counting down.
AGATCGATGACAACTCGAATGTTCGATTATACTCCAGTAACCTGATACAGCAAATGATGCAAGTCCACTTGGATTCTGACTCGTAGTGCTCTTGACTCGATTTGCCTTTGTTGTCAATATATTTCTACTACAGAAGCCACTGGCATTGGCGAGTCGCTTGAAGAGATCTGCTTTAGCGAGGCCTCGCTTGTAAATACAGGCATAGCGTCACAGTGGTCAAAACATAGGATTTCAGTGCCAATGAGCGCACAGAGTGCCTGAGAGTTCTTGGGGATGATAGAGTCAGGATTATCAGCTGAATCCCAAATGTAATTCTCGTTACTTATATCCGCCATTTCTTATCCAGCAGCCCTCCAATTTCCCACCGTCTGGGCTGTTGGAGAATCGACTAGAACGCGGCGCTAAGCAAGGACTTTGAGTCCGAGCGTCAGATAGTAAGAACGGCAATATATAAAGGGTACTAAGGTAAGGACAAACATACCTTCGAGTCCGAGCGTCAGATAGTGAGAACGACGTCGGAACCCGAAGGCATCAAGCGAGTATCTATGCTAGAGAAAAGAAACGGAAATGAAAACGACGCCTGGGAGCGTCCAGCAAGAACAACAAAGAGGAAAAGGCGGGGTGGACAAGAGAAAAGAGAGAGGAGGCGCTAGTGCGCCTCCGACACGTGCCTGCCGAGTCGAGCGTCGGCGCGCTCGATTTCCAACATGGGTGTCGTGCTTTATGCTCGCATTGGTATTCCACGCTCAATCACGAAGTCACTTTCCTGTGCTCTGCCTTGGATTCACCCTGAACATCATCGATAATTGGACAAAGCTATCTCAAGAGACCAAAGATCTCTGACAGAAGCCGAGGATTATGGTCCTCGTTGGAGCTGGGGGCATGAGTTTTCTTCCTGGCTTTGAAATCATGGCATCAACTTTCATGACAGGGCCTCTCAAGCTCGGCTGATTGTGACGCTCGGCTCCGAATGATAGCTGAAGGCTTTAAAGATTTATTCATGCCGATATACAATCAAGGCTAGCAATGAATTAAGAAATGGGAAGTAACTATGCACATGATGAAACCAAAAGCAGGAGAAATGATGAAGAAGAAACTGAATAGAAGGGGGGGTGTAATTCTATGGCAAAAAGAATATGTTAAGAGTGTGCCGATCAACCCAATGAACATTTGTCAATTGCAAAAGTAACTGACTTGAAAGAATGAAACGAATTCTAACAAAGTCCCAAATGCTACTCTAGGGGCGAGCGGCTTAGCACGGGATTATTATTAAACCAACGGCACCTTGACTTCAGCGACGGAGTGAACGATGAAGCAATTGCAATCTCCGCTCATGCGGAAGGCTTTCTCAGCAAATCTCCACAGTGAATGTCGTCATAAGTTGCAGGGTATCCAAATAAGTCGTGGTCTTCTGAGCTGCTGGGATGCGAGTCAACTCTCGGAAATTATTAGGCTTAAAAACCAGATAGGACGGACGTTGGGATGTGAGAAGAGATCGAAGCATGGTATGACGCCGAGACTTGAGACAGATATCCTTGTACGGAGTTTTGCGAAGTGCCCAACTGGAACCCTTGGTGCTCCACATGTGGTGCCAGATAGTACGGTCCACCTATTGGTCCAGAGGCTGGTAGTTGACTCGGAGTGCCAAACGGGTATTGACTCGGGCTTGGGCTTGAAGATGCATTGAAGTTTAGCCCAAGAAAAGACCCAGTAAAATCGGAGGCCAATGACTCCGACGAGCGACAGTTCGGGACAAAATGGGGAGGTGTTGTCGACGGAGAGAAGATGGTGCTCGCGTCGCTGCAGGGAGTGGGTGGCATAGGAATGATTCCCGGACCAGCAAAAGTAGATGAGTACAACTGTTGTTGCATTGTCCAAGGCACGGTCAAGGAACTAGGCGAGATTGCGAACGAAGTGTCAACGAGCGAGGACGCGCCTGGCCCTACAGAAGGCTGGTGTACTGGTAAGGTAGTACCAAGACCCGAATCTGAAACTAAATCCCAATTCAAAAATGCGGCGATAGTCGAGTCCGGCAAAGGTGGATGTTCGAGCTCCTCCCCAACAATGTGTGTCGCTGGAGTGAATCCTGCTAGCCAATGTTCTTGGGTCTGGGAGAAGTTGATAGTGGGGTCCAACTGCTGGAAATCCAAAGCTGTGATATCAGAGTCACCGGGCACCTCAGCATCTAGCCGAGAGGCAGGTCTAGGGGGTGGGTTCATTGCATGAGCTTGGCTAAAATTGCAATGTCAAACATCTGGAGCTATACGAAAACAAAGCGAACCAACCTGCTCATCGCCTGTTTCTTCTTCCTTCCTTTGGGCTTTTGATACGGTTTGTCGACCTGATGTTGTTTGCGTTTGGCCCGGTGAGGACTATTTAATGGTGAAGTATTCAGCATTGTAAAATCGTATACAAAAAGGCAGAGACTCACCCAGAGGATGAAACCTCAGGCGATTCTTTCTTATTTTTCGCCCTCCCAGGTCTGGAGATCTTAGTCTCCAGGCCCGTCAGGAACCAAACCTTGGTTTCATGATCAAAGTCAAATCCTTTCGAAGCGGACATGTAGTGCGAAATCTATGTCATTGTCCATGTTGAGCTCAATAACCACATTTACTAGATGAGCAAACTTACATTTCTTATGATTTTATTGAAGTTCTGTTCTACTGATTTGTCGATGTCTTTTGTACTGAGTAGACCATTAGGCGAATCACTGAGAACGGCCCTATGAATTAGAGAGTTAGTCCCCGGCTCATATAATGTTCGAAATGCGCCCACTCTAGGTGGGAGGTTATGTTCGACAGCTTGCCACTAATTGCTCTCTCCTTCATCTCATAGACCGTGAGCCTACTCCTAAAAATCTCCGGGTGGTTCTGATCTCTGTAAAAACGCGAAGGATCGCCAAAAGCTGGGGGGATCGTTGAAGGGGGAGGCGCCTCGTTTGCGTTGGCGATGACCTGAGAGGAAGATGAATTTGTTGCAGCCGATGTATCGCGCCGGGGAAAGTTCATGGTTAGGCGCGGATCAATCCCAGTCATGATGTCGAATGCCTCTGTGAGAGGAAGCAGAAAATGAAGAGCGATGATACTCAAGGGGGAAGCCTGATTTCAACTGGCCACAATTTATATAACGAGCCTCAACAAAGATAACTGGGTGTTACTGGTTCTTAGAAATCTTATCAACTGTCCACCGCTCTCCCCGGTAACCTTTTTGGGCGATGAAAGAGATTCTCGCAAATGACCCCATACCAGAAGTGACCACAACAAGGCATGGTTACGGTCCTAAAGCGGTCTGGGGCTGTAAAACGTAGTCCTCAAAGAAAAAGTCTCGTGAAACGGCATGGTGATGATTGCTGGCCAAATAACTTGAGGACAATTTGAAGTCATCACAGTAAGTGCGTGACGTATGTCTCTAGGGATAACTGGACTTGAGGGATACCGACAGGCCCATGCGCAATCCTGGCATCGCCCAAATTATCCAATATACACGTGCAAGGGCACGGAGGAATTGCTATGCCCTAGGCCTGTAGATCAGTCAAATAAACGAATAAAGTTGTAGGATCTTCGGAATGTTCCATGCTGAGTCCATCCGGCGGTTGAGTAAATCCAGGTACGAGCATGAACACACCCCCATAATGCTCAATGAAACCATATTATTGTTATGTTCTTACTTGAGAGACCTCCAGTTGTTGGAGCTTCGGAAACGCGGTGAGTCGGGCTTTTATTTGGATACTCTTTAGACGAGCACGGAAGCATTCAATAGAAAGCACAAACGTCTGCTAACCGCCTTGTTATCAATATACTGGGAGTCCAGTTACAAGTCAGCTTGTTGTGATGAAGCGTTCTCACGTTGTACTTGGAGCCAGCCCAGAGACACTGCGGTCCTTAGGGTAACGTCCTCGTCATCAACAAGATCCCCCTTTCCCCCTTTAGTTAGGTAGCGTCAAACTCAAGGCTCTGTCAAATTGAAGCATTTGTAGGCTTATTAGCCACGGGCAAACCATGATCCGTTGATTGCATTTTTACTTCAGACTTTAGACTAGGGAAAGAATCAAAATCATGCCTGAGAATCAGTATTGGGATATAGTTCTCAGTAGAAGCTAATGATATGTGACGTATATACTTACTGGCAGTATCCACCCGCATGGCCGTTCATGCGTATCCCAGATAGGTTGAGTCATAGCCAAAGCCACGTCACATTTCGGACAGAAAAATGTCGTTCGTAGGTCGATTATATCCAGTAAATTATGAGCGTTATAAAGATGTTGTGAAGAGTCATTATGACCTTGGCAATACAAGTTCCTCCGACATGTGTCTCGCTTCTTTCTCAGAATATCAAGGTAATCGAATGGCAAGGTAAGTTTGAGACGAACTTTTTCGCCGAGATATTCAGAGAGTAGATGAAAAAAAAAAACAGTGACCCATCCTCTCCGCGACTTCATCCCCATAAACTAGGACCTCTGGTTGCAATTCTGTTAATGGGTGAAATATGACTTGCTATTCAATTGCGGACTAAGAGAGGCCTGGCCACCGAAGATCGTTGGAACAAGTTTTCACCTGCATGGATAGGACTAAGATCGACGGGATGAGGGGATCTGCGGTTCGATTGTCATGTTGACCAAGGGACCAAGTACAGTACAGTCGATTGCGTTTGTTCTGGCACTAGGGACGGCTCGGGCCGTTAAGTCCGTCAAAGGAAGGACCAGCTATGACAACTATATACAACGTCACGACTTCAGGAGACACCTTCAGGCTCACATGTTATGATTTTGGTGCGATCTGCAACTTGAGCCGCTTTGGACGCCATTCATTCCACAGTCTTTCTTATTCTATTTTATAACATATCAATATGCTCCCTTCATGGAATGGACGTTAACATAGCAGATGAATATCAATAGATGACTGGACAAGTACTTTAGAATATAACCACGAGTGAAAAATCCTGGGTCGGAATTGTCGCTGCTATTGACCCTAAGCCTCGGGGGAGCCGCTTTTCAAATATCCCCGTCACTGTGAAATGATTCTCACCGGTGATTTATCTATCGTTTCATCTCTTTATTCGATGATTATGCTGTGATGGCATGCAGCAATTTGTTCTTCCCCATCTGTATCTCATTTGGCCCATGCAATTTGCGCTCGACAAGGGTCATTGAGGAACACTTCAGTTGCCGGCCCGTCCTGCCGCTTGTATATTGCTAGGAACATGAGCACTTTGTTTCGGTGTTGGCAGTGATGATTACTCTATTGTTTGTTCTAGTCCCGATTAAACAATACCGCTAAGTATTGGGGACAAGCTTCCCAAGCTCCAAATAACGACGCCACTGTAACCTGTTCAGAACTGTCCAGCCAGCTAAACACGATATCGGACATAATTCAAAACACTGTCAAGAGTCATTCAATACGGGTGGGACAGATCAAACGCTAGAGACAAGCGTAAGGGACGACGCGGTCCCAAGGTCTCCCATCATTTCATGTTTCCCACAAGGCATGGACCAGGGCTCTCAAGGCAATTGCCGCGCTTTCCAGAGACATGCCCTCAGAGAAATAACAGGAGGTGTGTATACGTTCCACTAGATCTGTGCTCATTTGAATGGTTTAATCAATCCTATTGAAGTTGGTATCCCTGCCATCTCTCAAGAGTATCGGACACACTTTCTCATGAACCGGATTCCTAGAGAAACTGCTCGGGCTCATCAATGAATCAGCAAATTTTGGAGAAAGTAGGATGCAGAATTTTCCATTTGCTCTAGGCGGGGATCTCTCTTTAAGGCTCTCTCATTATACATCTAGTCGATGACTTTCTTGGCTTTTCCTTGTAATCTACAAGAGTGCCTTTATACTGATTTCGAGACATGTGGTCGTGGTCGAGGTTCAAATATATCTATCCTGGGACTTGACTGAACGTGGAGTGAGTAAGGCTGAGTCGCCGATGACAGTTGATATTCCTCATCTTACGCAGGAGCTAAGCAACAATATAACTTGACCTACGTGGATCTTCCTTTTTTTCATTTCTAACATCTCCCTATTTTTAGCATCTCTTGCAATTTTCACCGTGGATGGTGTGAAAATTTTTACGATCATTGGATTGATATCGCATGAGCTCCAGAAAGCACCCATGTATACAGAATCGATGCACTGAAGCACCTTTGCCTTTGTGACTATTGTCAAATGTTCAATTGGAGGGAGGATGTAGAGAACGGAGAGGGCGGAGAAGTCGGTGGACCCTGTGGCGTCATGAAGCGAAGACCCGCCTTTTAGTGTTTATACCGAGTTTTTCGGGTTTGTTTATATGTCTAGCAGTTGATCATATCGTCCCTACACACAAAACGTCTATTTGACTCGGTCAATTTTCCGAGGAGGATACCGAGGAGGATACCGGAGGTAGGTGGAGGGGACGTCGAGATGCCGATGAGTCATTAGAATTGACAGACATTCAGCTTCGTGAAAGCGGTGGAGGTAAAAATTTCCACATTAAGAGAGAACCGTCGGGTATAATACTCCTTAGTCTGCATGAAGACACAAAGGCTATACTCTTATATAGACACAATTCTACCAATTATACCTTGTTAAAATCCCCTGTGAGTACTGTAATACCCCTGAGAGAAATGAACAATTCAGGGGAATGTGGGAATAATTGAACACCCCTGGGTTGCGTAGAACCTTCGCATCTACTTTCCAGTTGTCTCCACCGACAGTCCCTTCCATTCCCACTCTTTGGGATGCTTGTAACACGGGCAGAGGATGGAGAGTCTTTCAATGGAAATCCGACATCCCGCGACATCGACCAGTTGAGTGAAATTCTTTTTGGGTCTGGTCGGCATTAGAATTGCGTACACTCACACTACACTTCGATATAGATTACTCAACTTGAAGGCATTTTTGAATAGACTCACAGGTGTGCCAGAGGATGCAATCATATCATTCACAGAAGATGGTGTCCAGCTAAGGAATGACAATGTTCGGGAGCTATTGGGCGGAGTGGAGGATGTTGTATGTTGCTTTTGCTTCATCGTTGCCAAATGGAGTCTGACATCTATTTTTGCCGTCAGTCCGTTTTCGTTTATAATCGCAACTACTTGGATGATCCCATCGAGCAAGTCGTAAATGAACTCTCCGTGGAGCCTCAACTACAGCCACCGGTTGAAGGCAAGCATAACGAGTTAATTTAGCCCCTCTCCCAACTGATCTGCTATGAATTTCCATCTAGCCGACACATCTCGCACAAACAGACAACTGATTATATCCGCCTATGCTCGTGCTGCCCACTTTCATCACCAACATATTCTCCACCGACACGCCACTCTCCACTCACAGTCCACCGCTCTTCGTATAGCATCCTCCAACTTAGACTCCCATGTGCTTTCATTAAGAGATGCCTTTGAATCTTTCGAAACCATCGCCAATAGAGAATTGGAGAAACAAAACGAGATTCTGACAGGCCACGCGTTAGACATGGACATTATTTCAAGGGTCAAAGTCCATACAGAATTTCTAAGCGCCAATGTTCGGAGGGCAGTTGAGGCGGGCGGGAAGGAACGGCATTTGGGAGATTACGTCAGTCATCATAAGATGCAGATGGTAGCAGAGAGTTGCGCCAAGTTACATGGCAAGTATTGATTACCCGTCTTTCCTTTTATCCTATCGCTGATGGGAGTGCCGTTCTTCGTTTGTCTCATTCCTTTTCATGTGAATAGACGATCTGTTGACACGGTTTAGGGACTCTCAAGCCAGGATGGCCGATTTGATATCAGGAGCTGACAGAGTACGAGTCTCTGTTACCAATCCCTTGTAAGCTGATTCTTTTCCCCATTTGGTATATACGCCATCTGACATGAGATTGTCCTTGAAATTGATCTAAATCAGTTTAGACGAAGCCGATGCATGTGTTAACAGAGCCAAAGCCCTGTCAGACCGGATTACAGCTGCAGGATACGATGCTTCTTTGGAAGGTCAGCCCGAACTTGTTTCAATTGAAGAATTTATCACGAGATTTTGACAATGTGTTACCGTTCTATTCTAGAAATCGCAGGACTGGACGCCGATCTACGGGAAGAAGTTCGTCTGATGGCTGATATAAAGGTCAGCCTGCCACTACACATCTCACCTTTCACCTCCGTGCCCCCCGCTCTCAGATCGCTAACATGTATCCCCATATAGAATCAATCCATGGTTCACTCTGTTCAAGTCCTTCGGGACGTTTCACAATTACAATCCGATCTTTCTAACTTGCCACCGGTATTAAGCAGCTTGGATGTCGACCTAAGAGTGAAAGCTGGTTTTCCTCATCTCTCCAGGCTGCATAACATGCTTTATGTTTACGGTGCGACGATCGTTGAGATAGTCCGTAGGAAGGAGTTTGGTAAGTCTTCTAATCGACCCTTTAAGATGTCGGAAAATGGCTTATCCGATATTACTCAATTTTTCACAGCTAGACTGTTTACGGAACGGGCTCAAACGATAGCCGAAATGATGGCTAAAATGACGTGAGTTCTATCGTTTTGGAACTGTGTAAGATGTGTTGATTGATGATACCATGCCCCTGGCCCTAGTGCAAATGAAAGGAAGCGAAGGCAGGTTTATCGGAGTGAGGTCCACGGGCAGTTACCCTTTGAAGCAAGGGGAATGGATGATCCAGCACCCTCTCTAGAAATCAATACCAGTGGGAGCAGAGAACCTGCATTCTCAATTTCAAGGGATGACCTAATGCGTGCGTTGTTCCATGTTTATCCGATAAATCCCGAGTTATCACTTACCATATTTGGACAACAGAGTTCCTTGAACTTGTGGAAGAGATTGAAAGGACAACGCCGATTCCGCCGGAGATGATGTCCCATGAGAATGTTGTACATCCAATTCGTGAAGTGCTCATGAGCTTGGATAAGTTGATTGTGAAGATTGATGGCTTGGAGGCTGATTTTGATAAGTTGGCTGAGAGATCCAGTTGAGTGAAGGTTCTTTTACACCTTGGAAATTATTGCTTACGATTTGGGTTGGTGATTTGTAGTACTATCTGCCTCATGGCTGGCGAACTCCAACAAGCGACGGTGTATGTCGCCGCCGACAGTCTAGTCTTTGAAACAAACGCTGACTAATTTTTTATAGCTACACTGATTACTAAGGAGGCATCGTCGTCAGCCTACCGAGAGGCCCTTGATCTGCTACAGGAGAAATCGGACCAAGAACGGATATTGAGAGAAGATCGAGAGGCAATAGAAGCACAACTCAACCAACTTCGTAAGGATCTATCTAAAGCAGCTCAAGAGAAGGAATCTATGGAAGAGGAACTCCAATCTCTGAGAGATCAAGTTGCTTCTGAGACGGCTGCGAGGAGATCATTAGAGCAACGGCATTCGGATGCCTTGGTTGATGTTGTGGATCAAGCTCGACAGCTGGAATCTGCTTTGGCGGAAGCTACTGCGAAAACAAAGGAGGCTGAGCAACTCAAGATTCATTTGGAAAGTGTTAAGGGAGAGTTGGAAGATGTGAAACAAGCGCATTTGGAAAGTGACCGGAAGGTTAGGACTTTGTTGGAGGAGCAAGCTGAGACTCTGAAGAAAGCGGAGGAAGCTAGGTTGCGTGGTGAACAGGATCTAAAGGTTCAGATTGAAGCTGCTAGAGTTGAGGGAGAGGAAGCTGCCAAGGAATTGTTGGAGAAGGAAAGGTCGTTTAGGAATAAAGCGGTTGAGAGGGATCGATTGTTGAGAGATCAGATTGCGGAAGCTGATGGTGATAGAGCGGTCCTGGAACATCAATTCGCTGAGCTGAGGAACAAGTTGGATGAAAAGACTAGGGAGCTGGAGGAAGCCAAGGTTCAGAATACGGTGACGAAGGCGGATGGAGAGAAGTTGGCAGAGGAAGTGAGGAAGGCATCGAAGGAGGCGGAGGTGCTCAAGGAAAGCAAGAACGCGGCTGACATGAAGGTTCTGAGAGAACGTGAAGTTGTTCAGAGGTTGGAGAGACAGTTGGAGTCGAGCAAGACGGTGATGCAGGAGATTATGGCCGTTGCTTTGGCTATACGGGAGACGAACCTCAAGGTCATGGCTTCAGCTCAGTCATTCGTGACGTCCTCCAGGAGCAACACGGATTCAATCTACTCTCCAGGTCCCAATGGCTCTGGCGCGCATACGTTCGCTCGGTCACCGCTATCCACAGAGTTCAAAGACGTTTACACATCACCATCTATATTCAGGTCTGAATCGACTGATCCACTCGACCCGGAACTTGTGTTGGATATCTTGAAGCAGTTCGACTTGGAGGGCTTTGTCGACTCCATTAACAAGACCGGGTCGACAATCCGCAAATGGCAGAAGCAGTGTAAGGAGTACAGAGAGAGGGCCAAGAGCAAGATCACTTTCAGGAATTTCGCAAAGGGTGATCTTGCCCTGTTCCTGCCAACCAGGAATTCTTTCGCTAAACCCTGGGCCGCGTTCAATGGTGAGAGATTGATGTCTTCTCTTCTGCGCTTGATTGCGTGATCACCGATAGCGTTTTGCGAGTGGTTTTGAATTGACGATTGTTCTCATTTCTGGTATTTCCAGTCTCATTTCCCCACTATTTCCTCAAAGCGGAAGGTCATCTTGCCGAACAGCTCAAGACTCGCGAATGGGTGGTGGCAAGGATAACTTCTATATCCGAGCGAGTGGCAGATCATCAGGTCGGTAAAAGACATTAGCCAATTTCTCGCAAGTGTTGGTCTCATTTTTAATATTTTTTCCTCTCGCATTCTAAACCTTAGGATCCTGATAGCAATCCGTATGGGTACGTGACACGTTCTAACCATTTTGCGGCTATATTGTCTCGCATAATTTACTGACAGGCTGGTCCCTTTCTCGCGTGGTTCTCTTTCAATTTCTAGACTTGGTGATGGTGTCAAATTCTTCATGCTGGAGGTTGAGGATTGGAATCAGCCGCCTTCGGCTCAACCATCGGGCAGCAGGAAGCGAATATTACCTGCTTCGAATTCTCCTCATCGCTCAAGGAAAGATTCAAGCCGTCCCGCAATATGGGCAAATCAAACACAGCGTATAGGCGAATTATCAACTTCTCCCGAGACTATGGCTCAGCCGCCATTTGCCGATAGCAATGGTAGGCCACCTTCACCGGCCCACCGGTTTCTCACAACTGCCAGTAGTAATGGTCGACAAGGCTCTGGTCCAATCCCAGCGCACACTTCGCTTGGAGTAGTGAGCGGTGGATCCTCAACACAACTCTCCAAAATTGCAGTTGCTGGGTCTTCTGGTACACGTTCAGAGCCTTCAACAGCTATTGCTTCTGCTTCTGCTTCCGGTATTCCAGCCTCCCCTTCCACTTTATCTCGCCCTTCCTCGGATGTGGGAAATAATCATCATTTACCGTCGTCCAGCAACCTACCAGGCTCGCCACGACGGTCCCGTGCTGGCTCACTCAAATCAACAACGTCGTCCCGACCCTCGAGTGTCTTTGCAGCCAACCGGGTACCTTTCGGTAGTTCTCCTGGAGCTGGAAGTTCAAATGGGGCAAGTGGAACAAAAGCAGCACCGTCCATAGCTATGTCTCCGAATGTGCCTGAAACCACCTCATCCGGCGACCTGGTAGAAAAGTCACGAGAGCGAACCATGTCGCTTATGACAGGCCCTGAATCCGGGACAGTGGTTCACGAGACTCCCTCACCTGCAGAATCAGCTTCTGAAGGCATGTCAACTGTGTTGCTTGATGCTTCTCGGCGACGCGCTGTTTCAAATGTAGGTGGCGCTGGGAGTATCTTTGGAACTGCGTTGCCGTCTTCGGCTTGGGCAAATCTAGCCAGTGCTTGGACTGGTAAACGAAAGACCAAGCCTGTGGCACCTCTATCTGTGGGAGAGGAAGAGGACGAGGATCGAATTGGATTGCGTGCCAAAGCTGCACAGGATTTGTTGCGCAAGTATGACACTGGGACAGGGCCCTCTGCTGGGTAACGATATAGTTCTGTAACCTGTCTATAGCACAATTCGATAATTTTATCGTGTTTTTCCGTGATAATCTCTGAAAGTAGCGACTGTGATCGAGATAGTAGACGCAAATCTGCGATTGGAGACCATTAGTCCATGTTTTGGTGTCAGGGTCGACAAAAGACCGTATGGGCTGAGTACCAAATGGGGAAGGTTGGGAGGATCGTCGGCGTAATAGGCCAGACACCCAACTACTCCGTGGTACGCCGCAGAATGCCGTCTATCCTTGGCCAATCATCTACGGGGTCGACGACACCGTAAGCTATGTACGGCTATACGGTATAGTCGAAAATTGTGGTTTATGGTTAGAGATCAGCCAATCAATGATTACCTCGCTTGCCAACGATATCTGAGTTGGAAGACTACCAAATTTCAATTCAATTCATTGCTTTCATTCCTCGACAATATCATCAATAAGCGGGAAAACTATGGAAGAGCGATTTAGCGTCCCTGTTTTTTCCGCAGGCAAATTGAGTTCGGTGTTTTCTCTTTGCTAGGGGTATTACCCCGGATGGACATTGTCGTGTTTACTATGAGCCGAAGCGTGATCTTCCAACTTCTCCTCCTCGCTCCTATGGACATGATGGAGCCCCGTATATATAGCGCACCCCGAATGGCCCATGACATTCTTCAGTGGATCCCCACCTCCCTCCTTACTCTTCGAATCTCATCTACGAAGTCATGGCCGGAGGAGCCGCAGTCGGTACTAGCGCTGGAACACAAGCAATCCAAGAGCTCATTCATCCCGGAAAGTGGTACAAGAACAGCCGCTTGGTGAAGTTGAACCTATGGATCCTCCTCTTGCTGATCACGTCGTCAACGAACGGTTACGATGGTTCCATGATGAACGGTCTCCAAACTCTTGATCAATGGAAGAGTGCGTTCAACTATCCCAAAGGAAGCATGGTATGTGATTCACCTATAGCCTGATATGACTTGGCTGACAAAATCATATCACAGCTTGGCTTGTTGAACGCCATTCAAAACATTGGCTCCATCCTTGCTACTCCTAGTAAGTTATGATAGCCAAAGAAGTTTGTTGTCAGCCAGCTCATAAGCCTCCCAAAACAGTTGCTCCATACATTACTGATCACTGGGGTCGCCGCTCAAGTATTCTCATTGGCGCTGCTATCATGATTGTCGGAACAATCGTCCAGACCACCTCTCAGAACGTCGGCTCTTTCATTGCCGCCCGTTTCTGCGTCGGATTGGGTGTCTCCATTGCCCAGAACGCTGCACCTCTTCTCGTAAGTCCTCGGTATCCTGTGTCACCGTTGAGCCGGGTTTTCTCACGTTTCCCAAATTTGTATAGGTCACCGAACTTGCCTACCCAAGCCAGCGTGCACCTTTGACCTCGACCTACAATGCCCTCTGGTACTCTGGTGCTATCGTCGCTGCCTGGACTACCTATGGATCTTTCCGTATGAACGGTACCTGGAGTTGGCGTCTCCCATCCGTCCTTCAAGGTCTCCCATCCGTCATCCAGTTGTCTCTTATCTTGTTCTGCCCCGAAAGTCCCAGATGGTAAACTCGTTCTGGCTCCCCCAATTGGTACATTATGACTGACTCGATGATTTTAGGCTCGTGAGTCAAGGTCGTGAGGAAGAAGCTGTCAACACAATTGCCTACTACCACGCCCGTGGCAATGTTCAAGATCCCTTGGTTCAATACGAGTTCAACGAAATCAAGGAAGCTCTTCGCCTCGAGGCTGAAGCCGCTGCCAGCGTCTCCTACTTGGATCTCTTCAGAACCCCAGGCAACAGGAAGCGTATGCGCATCATCATTGCCTTGGCCTTCGTGAGTCTCATTCTTATTTTGAACTAAAACCGCATAGCTAATATCTTGTTTGACAGTTCTCTCAATGGTCTGGAAACGGTTTGGTTTCTTACTGTAAGTACTTCCATCGTTGACGGGTTAGGTGTCAAAGGCTAAATTCGTTTCTGTAGACCTCAACAAGGTGTTCGACACCATCGGTATTACAAACGTTGCTATTCAGAACTTGATCAACGGTATTCTGCAAGTAAGTTGCGGATCTTCAGTGTGCCGTGGTGAAATTCTGATAAACCCTCTTTAGATCTACAACTTGATCATGGCTGTAGGCGCAGGATTGCTTTGCGATCGTGTCGGAAGGCGCAAGGTCAGTTTGCTAACATTTGTTGGGCGTCAATGTGTCGCTCAATATGCTTCATCACTTAGTTGTTCTTGATCTCTAACGCCGGAATGCTTATCTTCTTCACTATGCAAACCGTCTGCTCTGCTCGTTACGCCATCGCTGGTATGTTATACTGCGCAATTATTTGAGAATAGCGGCTAATGTTTCTTTCGCAAAATAGGAAGCAACGCTGCTGCCAATGCCGTCATTGCTGCCATCTTCTTGTTCTACGGCTCATACGATCTTGCATACACCCCTCTCATTGTCTCATACACCGTCGAGATTCTGCCTTTCCGTCTCCGTGCCAAGGGCTTCACAGTTTTCAACTTCTCCATCTCCTTGTCCCTCATTTTCAACCAATACGTCAACCCCGTCGCTTTGGACGCCATCGGCTGGAAGTACTACGTGAGTACTCCACATTTCAATACTCGAGGGTCACTATTAATCCTTGACCCCGAATAGATTGTCTACTGCGTCTGGTTGGTCTTTGAGTTCATCTACGCCTACTTGTTCATTGTCGAGACCAAGGGTGTAAGTCATCATATCCCCAGTATGAGCTCATATGGCCGATCTTTAATTCTTTTCCTTTCTTCAGCATACTCTCGAAGAAACCGCTGCCTTGTTCGATGGAGAAGATGCCGTCAGAGAGTGAGTATTCCTTGGTGTTGAATTCCCGAGAAGCATTGCTAAACTTAGTCCCTCATCAGATTGCACGGACGTACTGTCGCTGATCTTCAACATGACGCCAAGGGCGCCACCAAGACACCTTCCCTCGACGAGAAGGGCTCTACCGAGCATGTCGAGAAGAACTAAAATGGTTCATTCACGTTTCAACCAGAGGCGTCAGGACGTTTTTTTCTTCTCTGGTCCTTTCTTTACGTCCCCATTCATGTACTTTTGATGCCTATCTATAAGAGGTTGCTCTCTCAATAATTGCCCCAAAGGGTGCACTTTATGAGATATCAAAAGGTGTCCACTTGTGATAGTCTGTGGTGAATACCCCATGCACTCCGCTACGTCAAACTCAAGAATCTACATTCAGTCAATCATTTTCGCTGGTGCAAGACATCATGATATTGACGTGGGTGGCCACAATTTGCGTGTGAGGGGTTAACCAGAAAGCTGGTGCTGAACGTCGCAAATTGCCCTTGTGGTATGGCAGATGACTACGGCAACTTTAATAGTGAGGGATAACAATTTTGTGACTTGTCTCTCCTCATTGTCGGGCTGTTTCCACCGATCTGAAACATTCTTGGGTTCGCCTCATATCAAGCCCTGCGCGCTACCGTTTATGCCTAGGCGAACTTCCCACGTACATCATAGTTGACAGCCGAGCAAGACCGAACCGAATGACTTTTGAACCCCGAGATTCCAGTCAGAAGACTACTATATCTGAAGCCGTCTCGAGATTTGTCTTAGTGTTCGGCGGCTCGCCTTCAAATGAATGCACTCTCAGGCACCTTGGGTCATTCTTTCCTTCCGGTCTCTTCTATGCTACTGGGCTCCGTACTACTTGGCGACTTGCTCTCTGATTCTTGTTTTGCTTCATGGTGGTTCATCTGTGGTGCTAAAAGGCATCTTCTCTCTGCCATGCTATCAAGAAGAGATTTGAATCTCTGCTGCTCATCAGTGGACCCAGATAGCACTTCACATAGCACTGGACCTATGCCAACTGACGTCACGTAATCGGGTCAAGAGAGCTTTTAAGAGAGCCTTCGCTTAGTCAAAACGCGGTTTTGCACCGATGCACCGCATGAGTCCTGCCCTTGATTAAGGTATATTAGTGCCTTGTACACTATAGCTCGCGAACCGAGACATTGGGGTCTTGCAGATATCTGAAACTACGGATAGTGATATAAAATGCCTACATTTCGGTCTGAAGAGCACTATCACACCCAATATTTCATTCATACTCTCTTCCGAGCTAAATTACATATTTAACTAATATACTTCATCATGCGAAGCTTCTCACTTCTATGTTCACTTGTCGTTTCAAATGGTCTCTTGGGTTATGCAACTCCAGTCAGCTCGGGACTCACTCTTCAACGTCGCAATGGATGCGACGTGTTTAGAAAGGAGGTTACGATTGAAGGCAAAACGTACAGTAATGTAAGTGTTATGGCTTTTTTGTCATTTTTTAATTGTGCTGATTACTTTGAAAGCTCAACCTACTGATTGAAAGCGAAGATTACTGTGTTTATACCGTCGATAAGGTCGTTGCCAGACTAAGGAGGAGAGCGATGGCTAGCCATGCGCACGAGTTACATGTCGCAGGGCTGATAAAGGTAGGAATAATGGCCGTCAACGCAATGAGACCTCCATATACTAATTCAACACGCTATAGACCAGGACACTATTGAGTTACGGAACAGATACAGCCGGTGATATCTGGTCAATCCAAGCCGTGCCATTCAGTGGAGGCACACTCCCATACAAGCACCAAAATGCTGCAAAAGCATTTATGCATGACGAGAACTGGAGGGGAGAGTACTTGAATCCAAGTCAGTAATCCACATTTCATCTCTTGCAACTCACTGAGAAATCCAGCCTCCCATCAGGCCATCAAAGGATTCCCTTATCGAAGCCGCAAGCACTAGAAGAAGAGATGTACTGGGATTGCGTTAAGTTTCTTGGCCATGTTCGCGGTCTCATTGCCACGGCGAATAAGCAGCTCGAGCAGAGAAAAATCTATCTACGTGACACTGACATCGATGACGTAAGCACCTGGGTCTCGGTCGTTGATTGCAAAACTGACATTGAATCGCCCATTAGTGGCTTATAAACCCGGACATGACTAAAGCCGTGAACATCTACTTGGGCGACTGGTCCAAATCTTCACAAGTCCCGTTCGGCACTCCAGAGGTGGGTAATACATTTGGAGTCCCAGCGATATTTCTAAGCTAATGTTCCTTCCTGTCAATTACCAGCAAGAGGCTGATACAGGATTGAATCGACTTCGAGCAAAGTGGCACCCAGATGATATTGAGCCATATGCAGGAGTTTGTCGGTCTGAATTTGCATTGGAGGGTATGGAGACTCAAAAGTGGCATGACCTTGTGAATATTGCACAGGATCGTTACATGCACAGGAAGGCTCCTCCTTCAACCTTCTGGAGATACAAGTCCCAATGAACGAGGGCTCAAACGCGTACGCTTGCATGTACAGACCATAGCAAATCCCCGATGCGTCTGTAGATTTGTAATATCGTTTGCGAGCGCTGTTGGTTACCCGTTAGCTGGCTTGAGGTGTTTGGACTTTTGCCCTGCAGCTTCCTCAATTAAAATTTTGACTCATGATAATAGAGTGAAAGCAAGAAATATGCAAGGCGCATCGCGGCATTGTTTCTCGGGGAGACACCTCTCCGGTTCCTGACCTTGTCGCCGCCTAAATCAAACGAACCGCGTCTTGCAGTTCTGACCATCTACGCAAGGATTTGTCTCCACAATGCCGATCATCAGACTGGAAGTACGCGACTTCAAGTCTTATCGGTCAGTCAACCCCTTACTTTTGCGCCCTTTGATTAGACGTGTTGACGGTGTTTGGATTGTAGTGGCCATCAGGTCATTGGGCCATTCAAGAATTTCACAAGCATAATGGGTCCAAATGGGTCGGGCAAGTCGAACCTCATGGATGCAATATCCTTTGTATTGGGTGTCAAAAGCGCGCAACTTCGAAGTAGTCAGTTGAAGGATCTTGTTTACCGGGGACGACGGCTCGCGAATGACAACGACGAGAATGCCGAAGATGACGACGAGGAAGGGGATGGGGAAGGAACAGCAAAGAAAGCATGGGTTATGGCTGTTTATCTTGATCAGGATGGGAACGAATATCATTTTCAGCGAACGTGAGTGAAACTTTGTACCGTATGTTGAAGTTTTGTGCTACCACTGGACGCGATCTAGTATCTCCACCACTGGAGGAAGCGAGTACCGTATCAACTCCAGGGTTGTCAGCTATCAATCATACAACGAAACCCTTGAGCAACAGAATATCTTGGTCAAAGCTAAGAACTTCTTGGTGTTTCAGGTAATCTTAACCGAATCCTCCATACGTGCTTGTTTGTTTACCATCCGATGTATAGGGTGACGTTGAAGCAGTAGCCTCTCAATCTCCCAAAGATCTCACCAGGCTAATAGAACAAATCAGTGGGTGGGTCTTTTCCATGCTACGACATATCCTAGCAACTACTAACCTCGCCGTAGATCTCTTGAACTGGCTGATCGCTATGAAGAATCAAAAGCTGCGCAAGATAGAGCCACCGAAAATGCTACATTTCATTTCGCCAAGCGCCGTGGCATAGCAGGTGAAATAAAGCAATTCCGAGAACAAAAATCCGAAGCTGAGCGTTTTGAGGAGCTCATCGCACGGCGGGTAAGCCTTTTTGCAAACGCAGTGATGTACCACGCTCATGATCTTATAGGATTCATTAGTTGTCCACCGGCTACTTTGGAAATTATATCATATCGAAGAAGCTATAGAAAGTAACGCAAGAGATATCAGGTCAAAGAACAAGGAACTCGTACAACTCAGATCGGAACAAGTATGTGCTATGGTTTCTTGATTTTGTGC
>WSTZ01000255.1:0-20324 GCA_019632295.1 Tulasnella sp. 418 | reverse complement strand
GGAAGGTAGAAATCCACGAACTCGATACGCCAGTAGTAATCGTAATCTCTGAGCAGTGGATGCCTAAAGAAGAACTAGACACGTGGCGATAAACATTAGACCGTCCTAGGAAGTATGTTGATGAACTCACCCCAGAGTTGAAGCGGCACATGTTGCGATATGATACTGAATGTGATAGATGCTTAGCACCTTATCCTATAGTAGAGCGACAAGATATAAGCATACCTGAACCACCATAGATGACCTAGAACGTGACGATTAATGAGCATGAGTGGCAAATAGGATAAGCGCTACCTTACCTGTTTCTGTATCATGTCCTCACGAGCGGCCTTCGCCTTGTCCTCATCGATCCAGTCTGGCTGGAACCAGTGCTCCTTGGGAATCAATCCATAAGTAGCTTTTGTGGAGATGACCTCTGATGTGTACCTGTGAACAAAGTCGGATCATGGGTGATTCACCACCTCACGTATGTGAACCGGAACTTACGTTCTGAATTCATCAGAGAACACTTCCTCGTTCAAGAAGACATATGGATATCCAAATTCCTTGTTGAATCTGTCTTCGATCTGCTTGACACTCTCAATGACACCTTGGAGATCGCCGTTTCTTGCGAGGATGACGAAAGCGGCCTTAACCTTGCGACGAGTGCCGTTGGTTGCTTGGCCTTGCATTTCTGGGCTGACATATTCGTAGTGATTCTTGGTTGAACGCCATTTTTCCTTCAAAGAGGATAACGACGTGGCTTTATTGTAATCTTCATGGGCAACGCTTAGGATAAAGTGTAACCCAATCTAAATAGGAGTATAAGTAGAGGTATTATAGCCAAGCGACTCCACTTTTACTGACCAGTATGCCCAGCGCTAAGAGCAGAAATCTTAGCTGGGTGTTCATCTTGTGACAGTCGTGGTCTGAGGACTAGGGAATTGTGCTCTGCTGCGGTCGCGCTGGTCTTATTTGCAACCTAACAATCGGGTTCATCCACAGTAACGCCGAGAATTGTCTGTCTTGGCAGTGCCTGAAAATTCTCTTCGACACCCGAAAAGCTTCAATCACAATTACACAGGCACTCAATTCCTCAATCCTATATAAGTTAACATGCTAAATGAAGAATTTATCCGCCAGGACATGAGACAATCATGAGCTGCGTGTTCACTGTGTGTTCTTCCGTCGGCCCGTTCACCCAAGTACCCGCCAAGTGAACAGCAGCCTTCCACCGGACCGCCTTAACGATACTCTCTTCTTCGGTACGCAAAAGGATCCTCCACGATATGATAAGAATTCGTATTCTTATCGAATACGGTAGTAATCGGGGAGTGCGCCAAATATGTTGGCCGGTCACTAACAGCGAGAGCGTCTCCGAGACCGCGGGATGACGTGGAAGCAGAAATGGACACGATCGGTGGGGTGGTGGGATTTACGTGTGGGTAATAAGTATTGTGAACTCTGTTTATATTTCCTCCTAATTGGTTCTGATATCTCCTTCCACCAATGTCCATAGTGGGCGGCGGTCCCGGTATGATATTCGAAGGGCCAGATAATGAGGCCAGGTTATAATTATCCCATGCGCAGTTAGACGTGAGATTCGTCGAGCCTCCGCAGCCAGAGCCTTCTGTCATAGACCATTCAGCCTTTTCTGGCCCATCGTGGAAGTCCATCGATGATCGGAAGCTACCGGTAGGACTGCGACAGCGCGCTTTATCCGAGGACCTTTCACGACTTCTCCGGTGGCGCAAACATCTCTGCACTTTGACCGCGACGAGAATCATGATTGTGAGAGCAATCATTATACCCAACACGATGAACGTTAGGAGAAGGGATCTATCAAGACCTTTCTGAGACTTGGCATTGGCTTCTTGTTTGGTCGTTGGACGAGAAGACGGAGTAGTGATGAATCTCGATGAGGAAAGGACTTTTGTGGATGATGCATACGACGTGATGGTGGAAGCAGTAGAGATGGGGGTGGTAGAAGACAGTGAATGAGGTAGTCCAAGAAGAAATATTGTCGTTGGTTGTGATGAGGCGAGGCCGGAAGCAGTAGCTGATGAAGCAGAGGATGTGGTTATGATTGCTGTAGTAGAGGTCGGTGAAGAAGTGAGAGTTTGTATTTGGGCCACAGCCACGTCTTCACCCGCATTTGAGCTGGATGACAGCTGAGTAGAGGTAGAGAATTGCTGGAGTTGTATAAAGTTTACCGAAGCTGAAGTCGGAGCAACGCCATATGCAGAGGGCGCCTCTGAGATGGATTGCGATGGGACAGAGGAAGTAAGAGCACCAGAAGTGTCCCCTGAAATGTCCCTTTTAGCCTCATTTGGGCTAAGTGCATGCGTCGAAGTAGGTCTTGCATCGACTTTAGCCAACAAGAGGCAAAGGATGGAGACGACTTGCATCACTTTCATAGTTGCAATGCGGAAGAAAAGCAGGATACTATTTGAGGGGATCTCCCTGTAGTATACGGAGGCCATCGTAGAAAAAACCGCAGCTTTATTCCTCTGCAGTCGCAAAATCAACTGGTAACCAGTGGGCTGTCGCATTAATAAACAGACGGATTCAAGATTTGTGCAAAAGCTGCCCCTTGCGACCAATACTCCCGGGGGCTATTTTGCCATGTACTAGAGAGCCTGGAACATCGGTTTCGCATATAGAAATTTGGTGATAAACATTGCAGTTGACATCACAGATAAGGGTCCAATTGAGTAGAAAAGTAACCACGGTTTGAATTGGGGAAACAAACAAAGGCCAACGCAATTCACTTTGGAAACCGAAATTTGATTTGGGTCTGTCCATCTATCTTCCATCCATCCCAAAAACCAAAAAATTAATCATGGCGAGCCAGCTGTCAGAGAAGAGCTCGCCTGTACCACCAACTCTTGTCGTTCCACCTACTGCATCGTCTTCTTCCTCTGGGCTCTCCGCGTTCTCCTCAGTAGCGTCACCGCTCACCAACGCGTACGCCAAATTCAGCAACTGGCGTGCATCGCTAGGGTTGTCGAATCCTGGAACAGTTGAGAGCCTTACAAAGGAAGTGAAACGTGAGTGCTCGTGTTTCTGGTTGCTATTCGCTTCATTACTGAATGTGTTTGCGGCTTGCAGAGACCCATCTCACAAATTATATCTTTGATGGAGCCCGGGCGGATCTCACCAAGCAACTATCGGCAGACCCCGCTTTCCAAGTAACTCACTCGTTTGCTTTGGCATCGCAAAACAGCTTGCCTTCATACAACTTTGGTGCAGTTTTTGTCAACCCAAAGGTATGTGTTAGCAATTTGTACCATCGACACACCTCACTCAAGTTTCTCCATAGCTTTTCATGCAAGGAAGTATTGGGGATGAGGGCAATTTGAATGCTCGTCTGAACAGCCAGTGGTCTACCAACAATCTCTCAAAAATTCAAGCCCAGGTTAGCGACTTCATGGACTCTAATGTTTGTGTCAAGAGTCCTCTAACCCTACGTTGATAGTTGGCAAACTCATCTGGCCAGCAGAGTATGGCGCTCTTTGAGCATGATTACCTTGGTCGCGATTACAGCGTGAACTTCAAGGCCATTAATCCATCCTTGGCGAACGGCACCGGCATGTATATCGGAAATTACCTGCAATCGGTCTCGAAGAACCTTGCGTTCGGTATTGAGACCCTGTATCAACGAGCTGGCCCTGACATGGAGGAAATGAGCTCATCATATTTGCTCAAGTACACTGGCAGTCAGAAGGACTGGATTGCCACTGCACAGTTACAACCTGCTGGTATGCTTCAGGCGACATACTGGCATAAGCTCAGCGAAAAAGTGGAAGTTGCTGCTGAACTTCAGCTGATTGCCGCTCCCCAAAGACGCGAGGCTGTTACCACCCTTGGAGCCAAGTATGACTTACGAATGTCGACTTTCCGTGCTCAAGTGGACTCTACGGGCAAAGTTTCCGCGTTACTGGAACAGAAATTCGCTCCCACTTTCGCATTCCTCTTTGCTGGGGAGATCGATCACTTTAAGGTAAGCTGCGCGTTCTTTCAACATGTTTGGCACCTTCTAAAATCTCTTGTTACAGAACGCAGCCAAAGTTGGCGTTGGTGTCATGATCGAGTCTACAAGCCTTACTCCCGAGGAAATGGGTTACCCTCCTCACCCTTGAGCTACTTTTTGGACTGTTTTATATAGACCTGCATAATCTCATTGAGCTTTTGTCTCTACTTATATATTAATTTCGTTGTCTGGCAAGCCAGTTCTATTGTGTGTGGGGTGGTGTGAGGAAGGGTTACCGCGTCGCTAGCGTCGCCACGAATACAAATTGTCAGCAGCAACACGAGCCCTTCTTGTTTCCTGACGTGCCCAAAGATCCCCGATCAAGTACGCCTACACTCATTACTGCCATTTTTGTTTTCAAAGGCGCTTTGCATACAACTACGGGGTCAGACAGTCATCCTCTACGTAATAACAGGTCTCCCTTTCACCACAACCTTAGAATTTGGACCAGACAATAGTTACCATCTCAATTTCGACTTGTCGCAACGTACCTCGACTAGACAGACATGGCGTCCTCGACCAATATCAAGGTCGTCTGTCGGTGAGTAACGAGAAACGTTGTTTTTGTAGCTCGAGCCGCGTTAATTCGTTGTCAACGGCCTATTAGATTTCGTCCCCAGAATGGAATGGAGATTCGAGAGGGTAGCGAAGTTATCGTTTCATTTGACGAAAACCTACAAACTGTCCAGCTGAAGAGCTCATTGCTGGCTGGTGCGGAGAAAGATGGGTTTACATTTGATAGAGTCTTCCCGATGAATACCAAGCAGCATGAAGTCTTTGATTATGGCATTAAAGGGTGCGTCGCTCAACGTTTCGCTTATGCACCACCTTGAAATGATGCTGATGCCTCCTTGGCTACAACCTAGGATCGTCAAAGGTGACGCATATATAGGTCTCGGATGTCAACTCGCCACTAACCGTACTACCTTGGTAATATTCCTAATGTATAGATGTGCTGGACGGCTACAATGGAACGGTCTTTGCATACGGTCAAACTGGTTCGGGAAAGACCTTTACGATGATGGTGTGTTTCTTGTGCCTTCATTATGCATCCAATCCTGACCGACATTATCCAAGGGCGCTGATATCGACTCCGAAGAGCTTAAAGGAATCATTCCAAGAATCACGGAGCAGATATTCACTTCAATCGTCGAATCCGACTCGAACCTGGAATACCTTGTGAAGGTATCGTACATGGAGATTTATTTGGAACGAATACGAGACTTGCTTGCGCGTAAGTGGCACTTGGTTCCATCAAGAGATTCCTGAACCCTGATGGGGATGTCTTCCTGAAATGAATACAGCCCAGAATGATAACTTGCAAATACACGAGGAGAAGTCTAGAGGAGTCTATGTCAAGAATCTCTCTGATTACTACGTCGGTAGTACGAAAGAGGTGTATGAAATCATGAGGCAGGGGAGCCAAGCTCGAGTCGTGACATCTACCAGTCAGTTCGTATGATTCCACATCAAGGGTGCTCTTCTGACGTTAGGTGTTAGATATGAACGCTGAATCCTCCCGGTCCCATTCAATATTCTTGATGTCGATACAGCAGCGGAACACAGAGACAGGCGCGCAAAAGACGGGTAACTTGTATCTTGTCGACTTGGCCGGCTCCGAGAAAGTAGGGAAGACAGGTGCAAGCGGAACAACGTTGGAGGAAGCTAAAAAGATCAACAAATCTTTGTCAGCCTTGGGTATGGTCATTAATGCCCTTACAGATGGAAAGGTAACAGAATTGACTTGCGCAACCGACCCGTGATTTAAGATGTTGTTCGTTGCAGTCAAGCCACATCCCATACAGAGACTCAAAACTTACTCGTATCCTGCAAGAGTCCCTTGGTGGAAATTCCCGTACTACCCTGATAATCAATTGTTCCCCTTCATCATACAATGACGCTGAAACGATCTCGACACTCAGGTTTGGTATGCGCGCCAAATCCATCAAGAATACGGCTCGTGTCAATGCCGAGCTCTCGCCGGCAGAATTGAAGGGGCTGCTCAAGAAGGCTCAGATGGCGAACTCGTCATATCAAACCTACATTGCAGCACTGGAGGCCGAGTTAGCTATTTGGAGGAATGGTGGAAGGGTGGAGCCTGCAGATTATGCGACATCGGATAAGACGGGTGCACCCGCATCCGCCCCAGCTAAGAAGCCGACCCCATCTAGCTCCAGGGCCATGACACCTTCCATCCCGGCTCTAGAGAACTTAAAGGATTTGGAAAGTCGGCCTCAGACTCCAACCGCAGTAGGGTTGGATAAAGACGAGAGGGACGAGTTCTTGAAGCGGGAGAACGAGCTCACGGACCAACTGGGCGAGAAGGTTTGTCTAAACAAGTTAGACATGTTTGCACTATTTACTGAATCTGGTTGTGCATCGCACCTTTTGCTCAACTAGGAATCAGCATTAGCTGCGCAGGCTAAGATTCTATCGGATTTGAGAGAAGAGCTTGGATTTGTCAAAGAGCAAGAATCAAGCCTATCCACGGTATGTCCATCCCGTGTTATCCTCACGTGGGTGACGGCCTCTCATGCGTGATGTGTACAGGAAAACAAGGCGATGTCAACTCAGCTGAATGACTTGCGTTTGCAAGTGGAACGACTCGGATACGACAACAAAGAAAGTATTATCACGATTGATATCCTGAAAGAACAGAACCAGGATCTGTCCACGGAACTTGAAGAACTAAAGAAGTCTCTGCAAGAGTTGAAGAGCGCCCACAAGGATAATGTCGCGGCTGAGGATAAGGAGAAGAAGAAGGCAGAGAAGATGGCCATGATGATGGCCAAATTCGACACGGTTAGGATCTATTATTTGGGATCAGCGGCATCTAGATTGTTCCGCTCACGTCTCCTAATTTCATTGTTTAGGCCGCGTTCTCCGATGAAACGGAAGATTCGATCAGAGCTGTCATGGCTAAACTCGATTTGATCGATTCTGATAGTGCCGTCACACAGCTAACTGCCGAAGATATCCTCACTATTCGTAGACAAATGGCAGAATCACAGGGTGCCCTGAGAGATGCCCTGGATAGACTCAGGCAGAGTCAAGAAGACAGAGAGTTGTTCCACAGACGTAAGGAGGAGTTGGAGGAACGGTTAACCACACTCGAAACCGAGTATGAGGAGCTTCTAGGTATGACATTTCATTTCGCCTCAACCCTTGCAGGCCGTGTGGGTCCACGCTTTTTGTGTTCTCCGTTGGATCTGCTGATCTTGTCCCACTCCACTGGAACATTTTGACGCCTTCTGAAATTGCCTCCTTCTTACAGAGAAAACCATCGCGGATGAGGAAACAAATAATGTTGACATTGCCGATTCAATGGTTGACCTCAAGGTGCGCCGTTTCTGACGACCCTGTTTACGTTAGACTTCGAATTAACATTCATCGCTACATTTTAGAATAAGTTGGAGGCGCAATACAACGCAAAACGGGAGGCACATCTGAGCGAGGCGGCTGACTTGAGGGCACAACTTGAATCCAAGGCAACCGAGATTCGATCCCTTCAGGCAACGGTGGAAAGTCAGAAAAGCGTGAATGAAGAATTGAAGGTACGTTTAAATTTTTTGCCAAGAGAACCAGCATGGTTCGATCTCTCCTGATGATCTCTTCGTCTTGTGCTTCGCATGGAACTGTATAGAGAGCATTTGCAGTCACATCCGCGGGAATAGAAGGAGGAAAGAACCTGGCCGAAAGCGCCAAGGACTTGGAGAGAACTAGGAAGGCGATCACGGTCCAACTAGCAGAGTTTGATGGTGTCAAGAAGAGTTTGGTGCGTGACCTGCAGAACCGATGCGAGAAGGTACGTTCCGCCGCTCTTCCGAAGTTCCGACAGTGCGCTGCCGGACGAGTCCATGAATAGCTCATTAAACCCTCGACGCCCCATGTGACAGGTCGTGGAGTTGGAGATCCAATTAGATGAACTGAAGGAGTTATATCAAAACGTTATTCGAAATAGTAATAGCAAGGCTCAGCACAAGAAGATGGCATTTTTGGAACGAAACCTAGAGCAACTCACGCTTGTCCAGAAGCAGGTACAGTATTTTTCTTCGATTCCTGAGAGATCTCGATACGTTGTTGTCACTGAACAAACACGGCCCTTTTTTCAGCTTGTCGACCAAAACACAGCCTTAAAGAAGGAAGCTGGCATTGCCGAGCGCAAGTTGCTTGCTAGAAATGAACGTATCCAGAACCTGGAGGCCATGTTGCAAGAGGCTGATCGAAGACTAGCGCTCCAGAACACTAAATTCGAGGCACAACTGAATGCGGTTAAAGAGAGATTGGATCAGGCCAGAGGTGAGAGCTGCGAGATCTGGCCATGCTGCCGGCATCAACCTTCCAGTTTTGGTCATAATCTAACAAGACACTCAAACTTATCGTACAGCTCAAAAGCAAAACAACCCGGCCCTAAGCTTTGGCCGAATCGCGAAGCCTTTGAGAGGTGGAGGGGGTGCTGGAGCAAATCATCCCCCGACACCAAGTACACCACAAGGGACCTCATTCATTTCGGGAGCGCCATCAAATAGTGGTAGTCCGTTCGCTCGATTACAGGAGGACGGAAGGTATGCGCTCATAGTGCTTTTATCATGATGTCCTGAGGGTCTTACTGAATAATTTCCGCTTCCGGCTTGAACTTTGCACGCAAACCCGTGGTTACCCAGTAGTGCTTCTGGTAAGTTGAAACAGTAACGTGCACTGAATTTGGGCGTGGCCTGACCGAGTTGTTTTCATTAATTTTGCCATTACAGCGAAGCGGGCGTCGTGGTTTTTCAGCAATTCCCGATCCTAGAGGGACGATTGAGATTATGTTGCCTCGAATGCTCCTTTCCATATTCCGTCTTGCAGTGGCTGATATAGCATGTACATTCCGAACTTATGTCTTTACTGAATGCTGGTTTCGAAGAGAAGTTGAAGGAAGCCGAAGCCCTGGATCTTGGCCCCACCAATGGGCAGACGGCGTCTTGTTCTGACGTCAGGAACAAGGATTGTGATTTTGAAAATTTAGACCCTGAGCTTTGCAAAAGTAGGCTAACCTGATCAAAAGTGGTCTAGAAAAACACTCGCCCAACGATCTTTTCATTCTCAATAATTCTCCCTTCCTCCCTCTCCTCGATTGCCTCCCTGCTACTATTTCTTCGTTCTGTCTTGCTTGTATTCTTTTTGCGGCATCAATTTCGTAATCTCTCCCGTATTCCATTAACAAACGTACAGCCTAATTTCTTCGAGCAACATCACTTTTTTTCTCGTACGTTATTCACCGCATTGGCAAAGCTCTCCACACGGTTAATCACGGTGTAGACTAAACAATATGGCCAGTGGTTCAGTCTCCCGCAAGCCTTCTGGCTCATCCGCATATTCTGGAACAGCGACGCGTTCTCCATCCACATCACCGTTGGTAAGTTGCTCATTATTAGTCTCTAATCAAATTTCGCTTTGGACTAGCGTCGATCTCTGATGTGTTTTTCTCCCGTCTTCGCAGCCAGGGGGCACCAAGTTAGGTCCGGCGTCAGCTGTCGGCTTTCCAATGGGATCGGGCGTTGTTAGTCTCAAACACGGCACCAACGCCGCATGGCAGGTAAGCCATTATGCTGACTATCACGTACAGATTTTACATTTCTTGTTGCCGGTCTCTGCCGTTTCGTCGATATTGTTTGCATTTCTTTTTCTGTCCCTGAAGCCCATGTTTGCTTCCGAGTCGCCGTCTCCCCCACGCGCGGCTCTAGCGTCTTTTTCTATTGACCCAACCTTGTCCCAAGGCTGAGATCTTAGTGGCGCGCAGGGTTCTATTTGAAATCATCCCCCTTTTCATTGCAATAATACCTTTTCAACGAACCGCGTCGGCTTATCCCTTTGACGTATAGGATTCAACCCTTTCGTTACCACATGCTCGACATCGACAATCCGGAGTTGCACAAGCTACGGGGTTGTCCGCTCCGCAGGTGATAATCTGATAGCGCGGCGTTTTCGCGGTTTTAGCTGACCTGACCTTTTTGCGTTTCAGCATTATGGTGATTCACCTTCACCCAAAATGCGACAAAGCATGAAGTCTTACCCTACATCAGATTCTCCGTTCGCAATGCCTCCTGCACCTCTTCCTCACGAGGGTCTGATAAATCCTTATTGGGCTGCCAATTCTGAGCAAGACTTGTCTCTTGGGTTGAAAGGACTCGGTATTCAGGAAAATTACGATAGGGCATCCAACTTACCATCCTCCGCTCAGGCGGCTTCGTATCGCAACTTACCACCACATCTTCGTCATCAACCTCAGTATCCCTACTCTCCCCGTGACTATCCTCACTTTTATGCGCCCCAAGGCCCTGACACCTTTCCCGATTTCTACGAGTCCTATCCATCAGCTTCCGACCCTTCATCCTACAGTTCCGCACCTCCCGCCCCACTTAGGGGCTCCGTCTATGGTAACGTTGGCCCTATGGCTCCTGGACATCACGGTCACGGTGACGTGCTCAGGAGCCCGACTGGGGTTTTCTATTCAGATTTTAATGGCAGCGCCGCCAGAGGGGCGGGTCCTTTTTTCTATCCTCATCCACCTCCGCATCAATCAATGATGTTCCACCCTCCCCCACCTTCTCCCCATTTGACAAACCTCTCGGCAGCCACGGCACCTTTGACCCCCTTAGTCGAGAAATCTAGGGACATTCAGGTAGGTCGATATGACCCTTGGCGATGGATCGAATGTGTACTGACTGAATCGCCAGGGCGCCCTCTATTCTTTGCAGCAACAGCAACAGTCAATGTTGCCCCAAATGTTCATGCCGACAATGCGTCAGAATATGCCTTCATATTCTGGCATGACAGTGCCAGTAAACCTCCCAATGGCAGGCCGAGGAGCTGGTTATCCAGGTCGCAATAGCCTACACCCCAATCAAGTCTATCAGCCCGGGGGACCAAACAATGTGCACCGTCCACATCACAAGGGGCGACGAACTGCCATGGATTCATCAATTGACTCTGGGGTCGGTTTGAGGAGTGACAAGTTGGAGGAATTTAGAGCCAATAAATCTAAAAACTGGGAAGTAAAGGTAAGTTACACCTTTCCTTTCATCGCGATATCCACGATGATCGGGCTTGGAGCTTAATTGCCAAATTATTCGGCTTTCATCTGACCATCCTTTTTGCATCCGTTCAGGAAATCTTTGGACATGTCGTGGAGTTTAGTGGGGATCAGCACGGCTCCAGGTTCATCCAGCAAAAGTTAGAAACGGCTTCTAGTGAGGAGAAGCAAGTGATCTTTGATGAGATTTTACCGGATCATGCACTATCCCTGATTACGGACGTGTTCGGAAATTATGTTGGTCACATCTCGGCCTCTTCCGTTAATGACTGCGCTCATCACATTTGTCCGTTCAGGTGATTCAAAAGCTATTCGAGTATGGGACCGCGCAACAAAAAGAACAACTGGCGGCAACTATGACTGGACATATTCTGTCTATGTCGCAGCAGATGTATGGGTGTCGCGTGGTGCAGAAGGTTTGAATTACCAGTTACTTGTTTCGCCCCGACTCGAGCCTCATGCTGACCTGTCCATCTGACTGCAGGCTATTGAACACATTTCATCTGAACAGCAGAGCCTCTTCATTAAGGAGCTGGATAGTCATGCGATACGATGTGTCAAGGACGCGAATGGCAATCATGTCGGTTTTCTAATTGATTACTATTAGTGGAGGTTGTTCCTGACACGAACTTTATTGTTGAACAGGTCATTCAAAAACTCATCGAATGTGTTCCACCCGAAAGGCTTACATTCGTTAACTCCTTCAGGGGCCATGTATTTGAGCTAGCATCTCATCCATATGGTTGCCGGGTTCTGCAAAGGTGCTTTGAGCATCTGTTGGACGACCAAAAGAGACCCTTGCTTGATGAACTTCATCGCGTGAGCAATAACCTCGCTCAAGACCAGTTCGGAGTAAGCGTTCCAAGTGTTCGAAATTGTGGTCACTTTACTAAATCCTGGTCATCGGTTAGAACTACGTCATCCAGTTTGTTCTCGAATTTGGGACTGAGCTGGACAGATCTCGCATCATCGCTCGACTTCGTGGCCACATGTTGACCATGGCTAGGCACAAGTTTGCATCCAACGTCTGCGAGAAGGCATTGGTTACTGCAAGCAGCGATGAGAGGCGACATTTGATTGACGAGATGATGGCTGTCAAGAGCGACGGGCTAAACCCGATTTTGGTCATGATGAAGGACCAATTTGCTAGTAAGTGTAACGTTTTTGCTTGATCCGACAGGGTTCCTAAGATTGCCTCGTACACAGATTACGTTCTTCAACGCGCCCTCACTGTCGCTGTAGGCGATCAGCTCGACATCCTCATCGGCAAAGTCAAACCCCAAATGGTTAATATAAGGAGACACTCGACAGCATATGGCAAGCACCTTCTGTCTAGTAAGTGACTGCTTTGTGTTCTCGTGATTCAAGATCCGTAGAGCTCACCCTATGCCTTCAGTCGAGCGCATTATTAACGAACGGAGTCGTACTCGCAATGCCGAGGCAAGCGCTAATTCTGGGGGTCTCCCTGAAGCCGATTCCAAGCCACCAATAGTCTTCCCCGCTCTATGATCAACCATTTCTCGTCGCTACGGAGCCCTGATTTCTTCGTACCGCCGGGGTACAGTTCAGGTTCTACAAATTTTCGTTTGCAGAAGGGTCTTTCTCTTCACCATTACAAAGCTTTTTTTTCGTCTTTCAAGCTTTACATTACTCACGCCGCATTTTTCCTAAAGACTTGCAACACTCAGTTATATTGCCGCATCCAGCATACTGCTTTTTTACCTCGTCTACTGTGTTCCCTCCTCTCGTTGAACTTTGCCCCGCATATTCTCCTTTTCACTCGATTTATCCTGTCATTTTCGTCGGATCACTTGCTCGATCACTTACCGATCTCTTTCGATTTCATTACTGCATCATACAATCCACCGTAGTTCTTCCCCAAGGTCCATTATATACCCGCACTTCGTTTCCCAGCTCGCTACTTTCTCGTTCGTGCTTTCGTTTGACATTGAATTTTTTCGTTCTAGCACCATTGTCACTCGTCTTTATAGTCGTGGACACCAGTCGGAAACCGTAGTTAATGTCGAAGAGATAATACAGTCATTCCTTTCGATCTGTCAAAATGTTGAGACGGCGGTTCTTGTCAGGGTCTCACGGGAACTGGCTTCTTGGAGACTGTGACGGTAATCGAATTCGCCGCCGTGAGAGGGTCCAGTGCCCCAATTTGCGCGGGACACGTATGTCCGGTTTGATTGCGGACTGAGAGAGAGCCGCTCCTCACTGCCACTTTTTTCCCTCGTTCTCATTCACCAAAATGGCTCATCACGACAGACAGAGGAGCGTTGCCGCTGCCTCGTCGCTCTTTGGTGCCGCTGATACCGCTCCAATCGACTTTTTCTCGGATATTCAGGAGACGCCAAAGGAAACCCAAAATGTCGACACCGCTCCAGCTGCAGATGATACTTCAGGTCTCTTCTCTTCATCGGACACATACTCCAATGATTTAGGATGGAATAATAGTGTCGGTGAATGGGATTTGCAGCAGAATAATGGTGGAGCATATGACACTACGGGAACAAGCCAAGACTTGTACAGCAGCCAAGAAGGGAATGTAGATCCATATTCTTCTCAAGCTGCGTACGATGGATATGACCAACAATGGTCCAACTACTCCTCTGACTCTCAGCAACAACAGGACAGTTGGTCCAATGGTGAGCTCCACACCTTAGGCACATTAATCATAAATTTACCGGTTACTTTCTATTGTAGCATCATACCCTGAGCATAACCAATATGCCAATGGCACGACTGGCTACGAGTATTATACAAGCAATGATTATCAGCCTGCTGTAACGGCTCCCACGACATCGTCTGTCCATTCCCAACAGACGACCGATCCATATGCCCCAGCGACGGCGACTAATGCATACACACCCTCGTACGACGCATATGCACCTTCTACCGTCAAGACTGTCAAGCCTCCTCCTCCTCCCAAGGCAGAGCCTCAACCGGCTTCTATGGGATATACATATTCCACCCCTCAACCTGATGTTGGTGCGAAATCTGCCCAGGAATCAGCAACTACGAAAACGTATAGACCTACGACGTACAATGCATATGATCCACCTGTCCTCCCAGACACAGGCCGCTCGAAGAAACATCATGTTCATCACCATCATCCTCCTCCACCTCCCATAGTCAGTCCATATGAAACACGACCCACATCGCAGCCTCCCCCTCCCCCGCCCTCAAACACGTATTCACCAAACCGAGCGGTTTCACCTGCTGCATATGGCCGTCGATCCGCCGCGCCTGTATCCGCTATTCCATCTGCTCGGTCGTACAATCAACAACCATCAGTTCCACCTCCGCAACCGTACAGTAGTTCCCAATACGACCCATATGCCCCAACTCAACACAAGCCTCAAGTAGCCCCAGTTCAGGCGAATGGTGTATACAACGCTTACGCTCCGCCTCCAGCCAGTCAACCGGCGCAGGAGCACAACTATGGACCGTATTCTCACACGAACGAAAGTTCATATTCGACATCGGAGGTTCAATCGCATGATCCATACGCCTATGCTGGAAATCAGGCCCCGTACAATCCTGCAGCTCCCGCCGACAAGAACTGGTATCAGGATAGCACTTCATATAGTGGTTCAAGTGCCGCATCCAATCCTCGTTCTAGTTATGAACAGCAGCAAGCACCACAGGTACCAGCTCCTCCTTCAAATGCTACTACTGCAACCATGGATGAAGAAGACTTCTTTGGGTCCAGTGCATCAGGAGCCGATGATTGGTACAAAGACTCGACATCGACTCATGTCGACACCAGCTTTTCCCCAAAGCCAGTTGATATTAGCACTCCCGCAGCAACACCTGATATCGATTCACGTATGAAGACGCCCCCTCCAAATCAATATTCGCCTCCTAAAGTACGTCAATCACCAGCTAAAGTGGTTTCAAGTCCGCCTAGAGCATATCATCCACCCAAGCCTGCTTCTGGGTACAGCACAGCGGTCCAGAATACGCCTCCTGTAACCGCACTCAATTCTCTTCCACCTTCCCCAACTCAACATCGGACCTTCAGTTCTCAAACTCCTGCTACTCAGTCCGCTTCAGCGACATCTCCCTATCCTCCTCCTCCTCCAGCTGGACCACGTGGTGTTCATGCTCGTGCTGGGACTCCAGGCTCTATAAAGAGTGGCAGAGTCGCTTCACCAGACGTGAACGGCCGTCGCTCATCTAGTACCACGAGGTCCTCGCCTAGACCTGATGCATACATGCCAAATGGTGTCACTGCTAGGACTTCATCTCCCGCAGCTCATCTAGAGGCAGCAAGGAGTAAGATCGCGTCCCCGGAAGTTGCGTTGAAGAGCATGACGAGTCCATCCTTTGGGCTACAATCTCAACTGGGTGCGAGCAGCCCGTCGGACCCATACAAGCCGCTGAATGCAGCACAGGTCCCGATCCCTCCTTCACCCATGGAGCACCCTAGACATAGTGAAGCAGGGTTCTACACGTCTCCAAATCCATATGCACCACCTGTCAGAGCAACAGTAAGTCTGTTCCTAAGTAATCTTTGTCTTCTCAACGTTAAGGTTGTGCTTTAGCCTCCTCCCTCATCTATACCGGAACCGGTTGCTACAAATGATCCTTACGCTCCTAAAAGCGCTGCTTCGAATAGACGACAAGGCAGTCTTGCTAGTAACTATAGCGTGGACTATCCAACAACCACTGCGCCTTCGACTTATACACCCTATGGGTCCGCTTCAGGGGCCAACAGTGCTTATGTGCCATCAGCATCGCAGACAGCCGATGCGGACATGCTTGGTCGAACATCTGCCCGTATTCCCGTTGTTTCATTTGGATTTGGGGGCAAGATGATCTCGTGCTTGCACACGCAAATGAATACCACTGGTGGATTTGATGTCTCCCTTGCATTACGCCGATCCTCACCAATCAACATATGGAATGTAAAGGATCTTATCACTACCAACATTGCGGACCTGGCTTCTCCTTCGTTCCCAGGACCCTTGTTCTCCGATCCAGGAAGCCCTACTGTCAATATAGCTAGGACAGCGGCTGCGACAACAAAAGCAAAGAAAGGTCTGGTCATCAAGTATCTAGAAGAAAGGGCTGCAGAGATCGAGAAAGGTCTGGGCTATCTGAGCGACGTTGAGCGCCCTAGGGGTGAAGCCAAGTTGGCTCTAGTTCAACTTTTGAAGACAATGACAGAACATGATGGAAAGTTGTCTGGAACGTAAGTTACTCTGATGACTCGGTGACCCAATTGATCGACTTACGCTTTGTTTTGTGCTAGTCCGGAGATAGAAAGCGCTGTGCGCGCGGCGCTGCTTCCTCGTCTACAATCCGCGGCAACCACCGCCGACGCCTTCGCTTTTTCAGCTCCTCCTATAGACAACATCGCTTTACATGGCGAACTCGGCTATGGAGCTCTGGCCGCTAACCATATGGACTCTACAATTGCTTCTTACACAGTCACATCTTCATCTTTGGACAAGATTCAGGAACTAATTCTCCGTGGAGAGAGACGGAGTGCCTATCGATATGCCCTGGATCACAGAATGTGGGCACACGCAATGCTAATTTCCAGCAGTGTGGACAAGGAAGCATGGAAGGAAGTGGCTAGTGAGTTCATCAAAACGGAGTTAGGGATCGACGTCGGAAAGAATAATGGGGCGGTGACGAATGGGAGGGAAAGTTTAAGGGTTGGGTACAGTTTGTTTGCTGGAAATGGCGCCAATGCTGGTGAGTAATGTCTGCTTATTCACTGTTGTATGGCGTAATTAACAGTTCCGAATAGTTCAGGAACTTTTGCCACCAAAGGCATTGTCGAGACCAGCTGGTTCTTCCGGCTCCCTTGTGATACCCCCTACTCCGAACGGAATTCATAATACTCCGGGCTTGTCAAGCACTCCTGCACCACAACATTCCTTATTACCTAATACGGCCGTTCCGCCTCCTGAAGCATTGTCCAAATGGAGAGAAGTAGCCACTACTATTGTATCCAATTCTACATCTGGAGATGTTGCGGCTTTGACTGCTCTTGGTGACTGCTTGGCCAGCGGCAAGGCCATTGAAGCAGCACACGTTTGGTATGTCATGCCTGCAATAGTCCTCTGGTTGAAACTTACTAATGTCTATTATTATAGCTACATCCTTGCACACCAGGCCTCTTACTTAGGTGGTTCATCAACGAGTAGAGTGGTACTTCTGGGATCCGAGAACCCGCTGGTCAAGCCATCCTTCCATACCAACATTGATGCTCTCATATTCTCAGAGATCCTGGAGTTCGCGCTTTCTCTAACGCCCGTGCCTAAAGGCCAAGAACCATTCCCAGGTCTACCCCATCTTCAGCCATATCGTCTCTTGCGTGCTATTCAGCTTGTGGAGGTTGGTGATATCACACTTGCGAATAGGTAAGACTACATGGCATCACTCTCTTGCCTTCTGCTTATTCATAATATATCAGATACTGTGAAGCCATCGGGACCACTCTACGGCAAGGAAAGCCATCCCCATACTACACCAACACATTCCTCCGACAATTTAAGGAGCTCTCAGATCGCATCACTGCTGTGCCTCATTTTGATAAGAGTGGTTCTTGGATTGCACGAAAAATGACAAAGTCCAGTCTGGAAGGAGTTGGAAACTGGTTAGAAGGTCGTCTCACCAAGTTCATTGCTGGGGAAGGGGAGGAAGGGGATTCAGCCAAGAACAAGGACGTTTCAAAGGGCAAACCGGATGCCTCATCTGGACCTTTCGCCCAGTTTAGTGTCATCTCATCCGCCAATACGTCGCCAACTGCATCTACAGTCAACTTGGCTAATACTCTTTTGCCACCAAAGAGAAGTGGCTCTGCCGCTCCACTTCGAGGACCATTCGGTACATCTAATCCACAGATCGACAGGGCATCTTCTGCCATGGAAGTTCGTCCGCATCTGGCGCCAAAGGTACCAGATGTGCCTCAGGTCTTCTCTGCTGGGCCAGCAACGACTTCATTCTACTCCTCAGGCCCTACTGTTGATTATGGTCCATACGCATCAAATTTGACCAATGCGCAATCGAACTTGCCAGCTGTCGAACTCACTTCGCCTGGAAGTACTTCCCCGAAGAAAGAGGTGCCAGAGAGTCCTGTCAAGGAAAGCACGTACGATGCGCCGTCATGGGGTGTTAGCTATTCCATCCCTGATGATAATAGCATGCAAACCCCGACTGCATCTACGTACACCATGGGTGTTGGTAACGATGACGCAGGATTCCTCTCGCCGATGGACTCGTTCTCGTTAGCACCTACACCTTCGCCCGTCGCTGCTTCATTCTCGTCAACACCAAGAAGCGGGTCAGCTGCTGCAGCGTCTACCATAGACGATGATGATGACGATGATTTGGGTCTTGGCAATAATGTCAATAAGAAAAAGAGTGCAGAAGAGCAGAATGGGCCCTCTTCTCCCACCAGTCCCACAGGACCTGTCAAAGCTGTCCCGCCACCCGCCAAGCCTGGAGCTACACCGATACAAAAACCAGGTAAGATAACGTTCTTTTGACTCGGCTTGTTTCAAGGCGTTGACAATTGATTCCATTCAGCAGCGGAAAATAAATCAAGTGGCTCATGGTTTGGTCGGCTGTGGGGCAGAACCCCTGAACCAAATGGACCTGTCAAGGCCAACTTGGGCGAGGAAACCAGCTTCTACTATGATAAAGAGCTCAAACGATGGGTGAACAAGAAGGTAAGTCATTTTTTGCTAGCATGCTGATTCCAACACTCAGCCTTTTTCTTCTTAGGGTGGAGCGGATACCACTCCCGCAACGCCGCCGCCGCCGCCTCCTTCGCGTGGACCTTCTCGTCCTCAAAGTGCAGCGCCTGGAGCTACCTTCAGCAATCCTACTGGTGAAGACCCTCGAGGTGCTACTCCTCCCCCCAGACCCTCATCTGTTGCAACAAGCGCCTCCGCACCACCTCCTACATCATCTGCTATCAGAAATATCCCACCAAAACGTTCTCACTTGGCCGAATCGTTTGTACCTACGCCTGAAGGAGTAACCCCACCAGTACGACCCGCGACAACCGCTGGTGCTGTTGGCGCAGGATCGATGGATATTCCTTCAACTCTTACTCCCCCGCCAACATATGGTCGCTCGTCAGCTGCGAAGCGCAAGGGAAAGAGTCGCTACGTTGACGTTTTCCAGCAAGAACAAAGTGGAGCCAATTAACACCATTTCAGTACGATCTTAGACAGCTATCTTGTTATATCATTCCATGATTTCCAAGACATGTTTTTTTACCGTCTGGTTATTTTTTATCATACAGATATCATTTTTCATTCCTATTTCTGATTTGTACATAGTGGTCTGACAGATCCCCGTATCAATGGTTAACTTTTATTGTCCTTCCTCTCCACAGTTCGAATAGCACGTGATATCTGCGGGTTTGGAAAGCAACCAGTCGGATCCGGTGGTGATTGACTGCAGAAGAAATGCAAACCTAATCTCAACGCCTTGTATAACGAGTGCGTCGATAGCTGCTGGTATGAGGCTATTGTTGGGCAAAATAACCTAATCAAGGTTGGATTCTAGACCAGCCGGGGCCATCTTTCATCGTTTGATTTTGTGCCTATTTACTTTTCGCATCTTGCAGTCCACTTCATAGTAGGCCTTTTCTCTACACACAAAGGCCATCCTAATGAACAAGAATGATATCAAACGTGAGGAGAATGAAGACAGGTGAGTAACTGGAATTGGCCCTCCCGTCGCCCGACAACGGCGCTCTGACCTAAACAGCCCTATTCCCCTTCCCAGGCAACAACCAACACAAATGGATATGCAGTACAAATACGAGGAATATTGCGATCCCTTTCTGAAGCTAGATAATGAAGACAATGTCAAGAACTCTCAATCTTCAGCAACTCCAGCGGCCTTGGTTTCATTTCCACCTCCAGATACAATCCTGTTGACGCAGTCGTCATATTATTCTCAGCTGGACAGCGATATATTGCAGGCGATCCTGAAGCTATACATGCTATTCTTAAATCGCGAGGTTTAAGCACCAGCCTCGATTGTCTCAGTGTCTATAATTCCGCCCGGTCGCAAGACGCGACAATGCCAGCCACAGGAAGCCAAGCCCAGCTTCATTCCGAGTCTACAACGACACGATTGAAGGTTGAAGACAATAACTATGCCCTCTTACAGAGTGATTAAAGTAGGTCTTGTGCTACAACCGGGCTTTGTGTTGTGCTGATTGTCACGCGTCTCTTCTCTTCATTCAGACATAAA
>WSTZ01000253.1:0-27397 GCA_019632295.1 Tulasnella sp. 418 | reverse complement strand
TCAACCTGACTTCGATACCGGCAATTCACCAATACATCGATTTAGACCCTAACTGGCAAAGATGAGGACCAAGAAATTGTTACGTAGCTTCAAGTATCATGGAAGGAACATTAGCTTGACGAATCTGAATGAAATGTTCCGTGGGTGACTCAAATAGCGTCAATGCTCATTCACGCGATTATGCACCAGAAAACGAAAACATTTGATTGAAACGAATTTGACTAGCTGCGAAATTCAGGAGAATATACTTGAATACAGTAGTTTCGTCAGAGTACATGCTTGGGCATGTAGCTCCTTTACATTAGAACTAATTGGTAGGCCCTGCTGGTTGGACAAGCTCATCAAGCAATGCCCTGAATCTTTGCATCTCGAGAGAAGCAAGGGACCTGAATTTGTCATTGACATCGTACACGTCCGCGTAGTGGAAACCCGCGATGGAGAGCATTGCGCGATTGTTGCGCAGTATATGTTTCTCAGTAAGATTGTTGTGGAGGACACCACAATCATGGATGTCCTCTAGAATCTTGACCAGCATATCTCTGTAGGGTGTCTGCATAAGCCAATCGCCAAAACTTTGGCATAGAGGACAGACCTTTCTGCGGCTGAGATACCCTTGTCATGTACCACCGACCTCCCATTGTTGCTCATAACCAAAACTCCGT
The DNA here is from genome assembly GCA_019632295.1 of Tulasnella sp. 418. Lineage (NCBI taxonomy): Eukaryota > Fungi > Basidiomycota > Agaricomycetes > Cantharellales > Tulasnellaceae > Tulasnella > Tulasnella sp. 418. The sequence continues at coordinate 26,735 of WSTZ01000253.1, read as the reverse complement.
TTTTTGGGAACTCTTCTGTCCTATACATGCCGAGACACGTCGGCACACCTCCCCCTTTCTTCTGCTGCAATCGCTCGTAGACCAAAGCCTCACCTACTAACCTGTTGACCAAATCTAGCTTCGCTACAATCTCGACTACGTGATCCCCATCCTCATAATATCCGGCCCACGCAACTCCCATTTTCTGGGAAGAGCTATCCATCTGCGCTCCTGTCGCAAGGTATTTTAATGCCATGAGTGGGGGTGAGGAAGCTTTCGTTGCCATCGATTCTTCTGATTTGGCAGATAAAGGTGGACTATCTTCCGTTTCCTCTTGATTGATTGGCGCATCGGACTGCTTGCGAGAGGAAGATTTCTTACTTCCATAGCAATTCGCATCAATTTTAAGAGACACTGGATGGCGATTGAGTACTGAGGGGTATGAGGAGTAAAGAATCCAGTTGGTGCGAAATACCATGTGAATGACATTTGGGACTTCCTGATGACCTATCAGCTCAGGCGACTATCGTTTCTTCTCTCACTTACCACTCTCACAACTTTACCGCTCAGTTTCCCGGTTTTCCCTTGTTCTATCCATTTAATCTCGTCGAAAAATGATGTAGGGGAGGGATTGATTTCATCGACTGGTAAAGTCGTGGGAGAACTGGTGGAAAGTTGTTGTTGCCTTGCAGTTGCATCCCAAAGGGAAAGCTTTGTTAGGCAAGCGGTGAACGTGATAGCATTGATTTCCTGAGATGATAGGTTAATTGGTGGCGAGACATAGAGAGTACCGGAATGGCGGTGGCGAAGTAGGATCAATGATTTGTTGTAATCCGTCAAAATACCGAATGTCAAGTCCCTCGAAGCCAATTGATCCCATGCCTATCACAATTAAACAAAAATCACGAACATAAGGTCAGAGAGATATAGTGTTTACCTGTTCGAGGATCTGAAAATCCTTCTTCGTAGAGTCTGCCAGCTCGTGAGGTTTGTTGGAGGGGAGTTGAAGACCAACTGAAGACAAGTCACTGTCAAAGCTCTGTATAAACTCCGCGGAAGTGTCTCGATGATCCTCTGAGGCCTTTTCACCTGCGTCGTCCTTATAAAAGATGAGGGTTGTCTCACAAGGGCTTCTTTAAACGACATACCATGTTCCGAGGACCAAGATTGAAGGATCTTAACCTGGAAATATCCAAGTGAAGATTCTCGATTGACCGGGCGCTCCCTCCACCACATAGTACTCCATCAACCGCAACGATAGGAAAGCTCTTCTCTTTGTTGGCTGCATATACGACCCTGTCGCTCTTTATGGGCCCTGACGGCTCCATATCAACCTCAACATTGTAGCCCTTTCCCTCGATCAACAAGTTGGCCAACATAATGCTGTATTCAAGAATACAGTTATCAAAGAAATGGAGCGCTTGAGTCTTGTTTTTAATAGTTGGCTCCCTATGCTCAAGAAGTTGTGCCTGTGAAGCTTGAGATTGCTTGATGACCTGAACCACGCGGTTGATCCTATTGACATAATCGGTCGGAAGACTCATAGAACTCGATATTCCGGACTGTGCAAGGACATCTTCAGTGAGCTGTTCGAAGTATTGTACGGTTCGTAGACTCGAGGTTTTACTGTTTCGTGTGTCCGGAGGGGTGGATTGAATGGGAGTTTGTGCATCGGAGTTTGGCCCATCTTTAGGAAGGCGGATGGGTGGAGGAGGGTTGATCCCTTCGATGAGTTCTGATAACTTGACCATGGCACTTGAGTCACTTGGTGCGGAGTGGGCGCTCGTTGAAGTGATGTTGGTAGAATCCATCCTTCTACGGTAGCATGGTACAAAATAGCGAATGAGACCTCAGTTGCGTCATCACTAGAACATCTCTCACAGTTTGTGTGCCGTCGCTCTATCACACCTGGAATCATCGAGTTGTTTCTGTCACTCCCTATACTAAAATTACACAAGAAAGCTCAAAACAAATGCAAGTGATAATGTATAGCTAAACGATATTATCCGTCCACATCTGGATCCACATAGGTACTAAAAAACCCGGTAGGAAATTCTGCTGGCGCTTTGATTGAGGGGATTTGATCTGGGTTGGTCAATTTGTCACCTGGGATGAAATCATGGCCAGAAGCTATTGTCCTACCTTTACACCCAGGTTCAACTTTGTTCTGATTTCCGGCCACTAACAGGATATTCTCATTCCTCTCTTCTGTTTGAAGTAGCTCCTCCCGAAAGTCCCACTTCCCACATGTTTGCTGCCTCTGTGTGGCTCGGTGATCATCTATGGCAGCGCGTAGCAGGCACGCAAAAGCGACAATCAGCTCTTTCTCCAGGATAGTGATGAGTCGAGAGATGTAAAGCGTGTTAGAGCACCGATGGCGGAGTAAGAAGACTGTCTGATTGTAATTGGTGAAGATGCCAAAAGTCAAGTTTCGTGCAGCGAGTTGCAGCCATAACTGAACGTAAATTGAGGTATCAGTTACGACAAAAAAAAGCTGGTAACAGTTTATGATACCTTGTGGAATAATCGAATAACCCTGGGATCGGCTTGCTCTGGGTTTTGAAGCTCGTTGAATGGGAGATGGAGACCGCTAGCGGTCAAGTCACTATCCACCAGGAGGTTGTCTTTATCTGGCTTCGGTGGTGGGGCTTGTAGACGAGTAACTATGGGATTCTGCTGTATGGATGTGAGATCGTATTGCGGATCATATTGAGCTTATGTGTACTTACCTGAATACGTGGCTCTAATGAAAGCCCCTTGACGCTGCTAATATAAGAGTGTAGGTACTCAACTATGGAAGGGTGTCCCGGCGTGTATTCACCAGCTTCCACTGTCAAGACCGCGGGTCTATCCTCACTAGGACACCCGTTTTCGACGGAACAACTATCGAAGATGAGGTCGCATTCTGCTACTCCACTGCACCATCGGAATTGCGGCGTGAAGTATTCGTTAGAGGGAAAGAGGAAAGATTGGACAGAAGAGACGATAATAGGAAGAAATTCATGAAGCAGTAAAATGATATTGAATTTCCGGTTTTCGAAATTGCCGGTATGTAATTTTAAACGTTGAAGAAACTCCCAGTCTTTCTTAATAGTCTCCACTTCTGCACTCGGTAGCATTGAATATTTGAAGTGGTTGATGAGGTCTTCACTAAAGGTGTTATGGTATTGGACATTCCGCAACCTCCATTTTTCACCGATATGTTGAAGATAGTTGTCTTGTAGTAAGTGCTCCCGGTCTATCCTATTCTCTAAATACGTCCAATCCGGTAATTTGGAGTTTGGAGGGTTCGGATTTTGTCCGAAACCTAGGAAAGGGGGAAAGGCAGGGAGCTCCTCCATCAATGACTCTAGAGTGATATACGTGGTTGAATCATTCGAATCAGTTGTTGAAGACACATTGGCAGCGAGGTTAGGATCAGTGGCAATGGAGCTCATCGCTGTTATCGTCGTTGGAAGGAGTAGACAAGAGCTTACGTCATGACCGTCACGTTGTTTTTTACTAGACGTTCACGTAGAACTGAAAGAGTCAACACAAATACCAAACTTTCAGAGCCCACCCAATAGCAAGATCAGCATCATAGCCTGCACCGTTGATTATATGCAAGGGATCTCGGGAAGAGCCAAAAGAACTCCCGCACGCTAAATGTACGTCTCGTGGATGATAATTTGTTTCGCGATTGTTTGGGATACAGATGAATGGATGAACATGCGGTACATGCAGTCACGTTAGTATATTCGATACAAGAATTCTCTACGAGCCTGGGGGTTGGAATCTATTCACGCATTCGATTCATGAGTGACGATCGTGGGGATCATACAGAAATATAGACTTACCCTGGCGGAGGTCCACCGAATCCCGGAGGAGGCATACCTGGAGGGAAACCGGGAGGGAATGGACCACCTCGACCGAATCCTGGCATACCAGGAGGCATTGGTGGCATTCCTGGTGCGCCTGGGGGTGGCATGCCGTATGGGACAGGTCGACCGGCCATCGCGGGAGGGGGCATTCCTCCAACTGCATATACAATATTAATGAGTTGGAGATACTTATCGCAGTTGTCATATATACGCACCTGGCGGCATCATGCCCATTCCACGACCAGCAGGCATACCGCGACCTGGACCTGGGGGCATCTGCAATAGAAGATACGTCGGATCTTGAGATTACAACGGTGCACGCGCATGAATATATCTCACCTGGCCCTTTTTATCATCTTCGACAACGGCAGCAGCTCCTTCATCACTTAAACTGACAACCGTTTCTCCTCTCAAAATGACCAACCCTAATGTCCGCTTCTGGTCGATGGCTTCTGACACTTCTTGATCGCCTTGCTTTTTCTTCTTTTTAACACGACGAAACTCTTCACAATCGGCAATGACCAAGTTCATGTGTTTATCAAAGGCAAGTAGTCTTCCCATTAGCGACCGACCATCGTTGAGAGAGATCTTGACGTTGTGATGAATCAGGTTGAGCATTTTGCCCCCTTTGGCTTTTGGAGGAGGCTAATTAAACAGTAATGCTTAGTTGATTTCAATTACATTTGATGTGAATTACATTACCATGGCTGCAGATACAACTTGTAGATGGTCGACGGATGGTGAGGATTGAAATGCTTTGATTAAAACTCCGCTTGAAATGCCATGTTTGGGCGTAATGCTGCCCCTGAACTTTGGTCACTTACTACGTTCCACCTTGTACAACTAACAGATTGAAGAATGGCTACAAAGCGAAGGGTTTCATATTATTATGACCGTAAGTGAATGAAGTAGTCATCATCTTGCTGCGCTTCGTTGTGCTTACCATATTTACTCGCACATAGCTGATGTTGGCAACTACTCGTATGGATTGGGGCATCCAATGAAACCTCACAGAATAAGAATGGCTCATCAACTCATCTCAGCGTATGGCATGCTTGATAGCATGGATGTCGTGGTATGTTGAATCAACGTACTCTCAAAAGCTGATACGTATCGACTGACGCCTATCATTCCTTTAGCGACCAACACGAGCCACTCCACTTCAAATGACACGATTCCACACAGACGAATACGTCGACTTTCTTAATAGAGTTAGTCCAGAGACATCGGTAGAGATGACAGGTGGAGGGACTCGATGTGAGTGCACGGTGGTCCAAATTTGAACGCACGCCCTCTAAATTGCCCATTTGTAAGTTTTGGTTGGAGAAGATAATCCTGCGTTCGATGGGCTGTTTGAGTTCTGCTCAATCTCAGCCGGAGGATCTATAAGTACGTGTCAACTCTTGCAAACCACCTGGTTAGGTGCTAATACCCACATCTCTGTAGATGCTGCTGAGAGACTCAACTCTGGTAAAACGGACATTGCAATCAACTGGGCCGGTGGCTTACATCATGCAAAGAAAAGAGAAGCTTCTGGGTTTTGCTACGTGAACGACATTGTCTTGTCTATCCTCGAACTGTTGAGGTGCGTCTTCTCGTCGAACGTCTCAAACTGCTCGCTAATCCCGGGCGTTGCAGGTACCATGCGCGGGTTCTGTATATCGACATTGATTGTCACCACGGAGATGGCGTCGAAGAGGCATTTTATACTACAGACCGTGTCATGACATGCTCTTTCCATAAACAAAAGGACTACTTTCCGGGAACCGGACGAATGGAAGATGGCGGCAAAGGCAAGGGAAAAGGATACTCGGTCAACATACCGCTACTCAACGGTGTCACAGATGAGGAGTATCAGAGCATTTTTGAACCCGTAAGTCGATGCCAATATACATATTCAATGATGCTGATCTAGGTGCAGGTCATACAACATATCATGGATTGGTATCGACCTGGTGCAGTAGTCCTACAATGTGGTGCCGACTCGTTGTCGGGTGACAAATTGGGTGTATTCAACCTTTCGATGCACGGGCATGCCAACTGCGTTCGATTCCTTCGAGCGTTCAACGTCCCACTTATCCTCCTAGGTGGAGGAGGTTACACGATAAAGAATGTGTCCTGCGCTTGGACATACGAAACCGCCTGTGCTCTGGGAATCGAACGAGAAATCGATCTCAATCTACCCTACAATCCGTATTTGGAGTATTATGGTCCCAGATATAGGTTAGAGGTTCAGCCTAGCAACATGACAGATGACAATCATCCCTACCTCGAGCAAACAAAGTAAGTCCTTGTGGCATCATTGAGTAGGCCCATCATCTTATCACCCTCCTTAGGATCCAAATCCTAGAAGGATTACGCGACTTGCCGTTTGCACCTAGCATAGGAATGCAAAATGTTCCCTCTGCCTCTGTATCCCAAGAAACAGGCATCCGAGTACGAGACAATGACGGAGATTCAGATCTGAGCGACCTTGACGTCCGAATAGCTCGTAAGTCGAGCTTGTGCACCCTACGATCGAGTTGGTCTTAAACCTTTTTTCATCCCATTCCAGAACGTGTCCGATCTGCGTTTGCGGATCGATCTTCCTCAAATACGGAATCGTCTGATTCTGATGAACCCCTCCGAAGCCGACATCCTCATTCCCTTCTCTCCTACTTCCCAAATCGTCAACGACAAAGAGATGCCAACTCTTCAGACGATGATGACGAAACCGAGAGTGAAGTCGACGATGATGAAGATGATAACGACAGTGAACTTCGAAGGAGTCGTAGGAAACGTCGAAACGTCGTGAATGGTCGATCGGGTCAACGACGACATCGATCTTCAAAATCAACCACTACTCCGGCAGATGGTTTCGATGGACTCGTGTTCGGCAATCGAACATGGCTTGAATTCCCTGCCATCGGATCGAAATCATCATCATCTACAACACGAAACCCTTCGAAGCGGACGTTTTTCAAGAAGACAGGACCGGTATGGTCATCTGGTGGAGATCGAGCCCTTGCGTTGGGGTTGAGTATGGGACGTGATGTAGATGGGGCAGATGATGCTATGGATCTTAATGATGATAATGACGGAGGAGGAAGTGGTGTTGGATCTGTGGGATGGAGTGCAAATGCGAGGAATGGAAATGGTTTACAACCTTATTCGTATCCTTATAGGACACCTGCTATTGGGAATGCGGCGAGTCCTATGAGTTTGTCTTGATGATTCGCGCTGGCTTTCGTATGTATGTATTTTGTTCTCTTTTTTTTTTGTACCGTTTATTTTCGGCCATGAACTATTTGAGCATGTGGGTTGGAATCCGGAGTTGCACTCAGACATTGTCTGGGTATGGGTGATTAATCGATTACAGCATTGAACCTACAGAGGAATGGCTCATTTGTTGGCATATACCCTTGTTTGGTTGGTTGAATTCCATGTCCATTATCGTACTGTTGCAGAGTAACGCAACAACTCAATGAAGCTTTGCATACCGCCTTGCTTATCTCTGTCTGCTTGATGATGAGATTTCGATGAAGATTCAGATGTTTTGTGGTAGTATCACGTGATCTACTGCAATAGCCAAAGAATACACTACTTTTAGTAAGCGCATCCCAAATTTGTCTTCTTTCGAGCAAGGAGTATACTATCTACAAACCTGCTCAGAAAGATCTGCTCGTCCAACAAGTAAGTGATGAGAAAACGGTGATCAAATATTATGTCCAGCCAATTGCCTCTTTCGATACTTGAATGTATTCCGAGCAAAAATGCTCTTCAAGATTCAAGATATGCTTAGTGATATGACGACTTGTTCTGGTAAAGGTAAGTGGTCACGCCAGTCACGCCCGCCTTAACCAGCGATGTCCCCCTCGAATATTGCACAAAACCCCAATACATTGGTGTCTATAACCACCACCCCAATGTCGCTAGCATGAACCAGATATATACAGATAAGCTGCTTGGCCAATGCACCCTGTAAGGCGATACATCGCCGTTGGTGTCACCGACCCTGAGAACATAATGGGGAACATTCCAAACATGTCCATATCCGTTGACAACCCCAGAAGTCATTTTGAATCCCAACTACCATCCAGTGCGATCCACTGCAATACTTGACATGTCTCTAGACATTGAAGCAGTGAGATACATAGTGGAAGAATTCTTTCAGGTTGATACACTGGCAGTGGAGCACTTCGCCGAGGGCAACCATCACACGGTGAGTCGCTTAGTTTTGTGCAAGGCAGATGCCTATTACGGTACAATATCGTTTTATAATTCGTTTTTTGTTTAAATCAGCTATACCTCATTCAACTCGATCAACACCCTGATGACGAGATCCCTGCGGAGCTCGTCGCCCGTGTGGCCAAATCAACCAGATTGCCACAAAGCATTGAGTCAGAGGTACTGTACTTGAGAGATCATAAGTTGCTACTTACAAAGCTGACAAATCGCTGTCTGGTCTATGGTCACAGGTCGCTACCATCAATTTTGTTGCCTGCCACACAAATATTCCCGTAGCTCGGGTTCACCATTACGATTCGACTTCAGATAACCATCTTGGGGCTCAATTTATTATCCAAGACCGAGTAAGACCGTTCGGATCGATAAATTACGAGACGACTAAAGTGGTTGACCTGATAGATTCATGGCGAATCACTCGACAAGGCGATCGATGACAACGACAATACTAATCCAGAGTATGTGCTTGACCTGGACTCATGGTACCAGCTAGTTCAAGATTATGCCGCCGTGGTCTTGCAACTATTCCATCTTCGCTTTGACCAAATGGGCTCCATATATCAAACCAAGCCAAAAGCTGACGAAGAAGACCTCACTTGGGTTATCGGACCATCAGCTGAAACGTGCGTCTATCGCGCTGGCCGAAGTAAGCTTCCGTATTTGGATGCTGGACCTTGGGAATCGAGCACAGACTGGATGTCAGGAGTGATAAACAACGAAATCCGATACCTCCGCACACTTCCCACTCAGCTCAAGGAAGAACTTGTGGCTGATTATGGCAGTGAGGACGTCGCATGGTACCTTACGGACTCCGAGGATCGACTTCGGAAATTGATGTCATTAAGTGAAGTGGGGAGTGGGGAGTTGGGACCAGGACAGGATTGCATCACAGTCTCGAAGACATTCGGTCTGATGCACGCCAATCTCCTTCCTGAGCACATTCTGATCGATATGCAAACGGGACAGATCCAAGGTATCACAGGATGGACAGATTCCATTATCACCCCCATATGGCGGATGGCTAGCGTGCCTTATTGGCTCGAGTGGCCTGAGGATCCTCACAGCGAATGGTCGTCGAGAAACCTCAAAAGGCAAAGGAGGAAGGCAGGGTTCATGATTGAAGACTATCTTAGGAACGGAGTAACAGAAACCGACGTAATCGAACTCAGGAAGGCTTTTTGCAGTACGGTGGCCATGGGTGATCCCGAGAATCTGTTCATGACATGTATCACTGGCTCATTCTTCAAACGTCTCACGACGCTACCACATGTTTTGTATCACGGAGTTTGGGATAGGGAGGTCACGGAGCAATGCATCGAAGAGTTAGAGAAATGGGCGGCGGCGTTATGTTGAGTTGGGTTTGTTTCACTTCTTGCATCGACACGGGGATACAGAATTGTCTTAGAATCAGATCTATGGTTTATTTGGCATTGCGTTGTTGACATACAATATAGATTGTATAGGTTCTGGTGTGGGCTCAATTTATAGACAATAGATATTCTCTTAGTTTTTCCAATGCTCTGTAACGATGTGAAATGGAGTTCTTATCCTCCGAAGTCATTTCGGCAAAGCTTTATTGGACATCATCAACTGTATGTATAAGGCCCAAAAATGGTTGCTCACGTTTTTCCAGTTTCGACAGCCTCAAATATTGGGTTCCAACCAAATACTGCAGGGCCCCGAGGAAGTACTATGGTTCCTTCTGTGCGTCCTTCAAAAAGAATAGGTTCGGTACCAGGTCCAGCGCTGTAAGCAAAAGTACAGAGCGCAGTGGCTCTTCTGGTCTCAAAGCCATCCAGGAGTGTGTATAGACCTTCGGAGTGTGTTGGTCGCAGCAATCATGCGGGGGTAAGTTGTCACCTACCCATGAGACCGAGTTTCTCTAGAAATGGTTTGATGTATGGGCCTGGTAACCCATGTAGGGCCTCAAAGCACAGCGCCGTATCTTCAGTAATACATGGACCGCCGACCTAGGTTGAGAATTTGGTATCTTCTTGGTCTACACTTGATTCAAATGACTCACAAGCTCGGCTGCGCGTCTGCATTTCTCTATCGCGACTTCCTGGGTCGTTCCTTGAATTTCGGGAACTAAACAGAGTCATATCAACACTACACGTATTATGCTAGTTGGCGCTATGGACATACGGTTGAGGTCCTTGGAATCTAATTCAATTGGTGTCCCCCCACTAAGAATTTCCCGGACTTCCTTGAGCTTGTTAGCGTTACCCGTGATGAAAACTATTGTTATCAGTTGGTATCGTCAATAATAAGACAGAAATTCATGATACCAAGGCGATTGGCCATCTCTGGTGTTGAACTTTGGACAAGGGTAGTAGTAGACACGTGATCTAAATTGATTGCTCGATCGCGAGCGTGCTCGGGTTTGTCGGGTGTCACGTTGACTTGGCAACGTGTAGTCGCTTTGGGTTTTTCTTTTCTTCCAACCACTTCCTTCGCCCCTCTTCACCTTGCTTTTTCGTTTTCAACGGCTGGTCCGACCTCCTTATTTCTTGTTCTTTCAATTCGTTCTTTACACCTAAACCACAATCTTTGAAAGATGGATACCTCTCCAACCGGCACCGCTGCACCCATTTCTCAACCTACCATCGACACCACTCCAGCTCCTGATCCAACTGAGATTCCTACGAACATTGGGATTTTAGTTAGTGAGTAGCTTGACCAATATTCCAACGTCCCAATAGTCCTGAACTTGTACTTCCAGCTCTTGGCGTTTTGGTTGTGCTGGGTTTCATTCTATGCATACAGGACCATAGGAAGCGGGCAAGAGCTGTCGCTGCAGGGAAGCTTGGTTACTCAAATCTTGCATAAGGACTTATGCGTGGTAAGATACTAACCATATCTACTCAAGAAGAGCTCCTGATCGTGCCTTCTTCTAGTGATCGCGATCCTTGTGGCTGTAGAGCGATACTGTACATCGGATTGTTCTCAATATAGCTTGGTTGTGTCCTTCTCGCCCAGATCCCGTGTGAATTTGAGTATCTGATAATAAGGCATTGGGTGGGCACGATGCAACATGCTGAGCTGGCAAAACAACAGGGCCCTGCCTCACATTAAGCATGGATGACAAAATACTTTATTCTTATTGCAGACCTTCAATTCTATATGGTACAAAACGACGACAGCCTGCCCTGTGACTGTAACGAAATGAAATCTGGGAACTAGTGCACAATCTCAACCAGCAGATCACCCTGGCTCAAACTATCTCCCTCATGGACAAGCACTCGTCTGATGTGGCCTGAAACTGGTGCAGAAACAGCGCTCTCCATCTATTCGAAGGTGAGATTTCAGTCAGTGATGAGTACGATTATTCAAATTGTGAGTAAATTGTGAACGCACCTTCATTGCGCTCTGAACACAGAGGACATCTCCCTTTTTGACTTCCTGACCCTCTTTGACACGAACCTCTACAACGACACCGGACATAGGAGCACCAACAGATCCTGGATCAGAGGTAGCCTTTTCACGAGTTACTGTATCCACCGCTGCGGAATTGTCCTCCACAGTAACAGCACGAACCTACGAGATACCGGTGAGCAGGAAAACTTCGATGTACTCAAGGTTTTCTCACCTCTCCGTTGACCTCGAACCACACATCACGAGTTCCCTTTCCTTCGGTCACGGAGCCGACTGCCATAAGCCTGATGATCAGCATCTTACCCCTCTCAATTGAGATGTGCATTTCCTCTCCAACGTCAGGGCGGCCAAGGAAGTAGCGAGTCGGCAGGACACTAGAACAATCCACGGTTAAAATGGTGCATGCCAATGGAGAATCGTGACATGGCTCACCTAAGGTCTCCGTATTTCACTAAGAATCCTTGGTATTCTTCAAACACTTTGGGATACATGCAGTAGGAAGTAACATCCACATCGGTAATGTGCTTTCCGAACTTGGCCCTTAGCTCTTGCTTGATCTTCTTGAAGTCGAATGGTTCCAAAGAAGTACCTGGTCTTCCATCAATTCTGGGCTTGCCCCGAATAACATGACTTCTCAAGGGTTCAGGGAAACCACCAGTGGGTTGACCGAGATATCCTTGGAAGAATTCAACTACAGAGGATGGGAAGTCAAGGGTTTCAGCCTTGTCAAGGACGTCTTGAGCCGAGAGGTTGTTGGATGTCATCCATTGAGCGAAATCTCCAACAACCTTCGAGGAAGGTGTGACTTTGATGATATCACCGCACAGTTTGTTGGCTTCGATGTACTTCCTCTTGATCTCAGACCATTGGGTACCAAGTCCGAGTTGGGAGGCTTGGAACTATGAAGGAGGACCTTGATTATTATTCTTGCAGAACCTTCGAAGATGATTTCCGACTCACCATCAGGTTGGTATATTGTCCTCCAGGCATTTCGTGATCAAAGACCGAAGAGTCCGAGGCCCTGACGTTAGCTTCGAAGCAGCTGTACATCATCCTGACCTGACTCCAGTAGAGATTGAGAGCCTGGATATCCTCATATTTAATGCCAGTTCCCAAGTTGGACTGTTCCAAAGCAGCAACGACAGCTCCCATAGCGGGTTGAGAAGTGAGACCAGACATAGCATCGATAGCAACATCAACAACGTCTGCTCCTGCGGCAGCAGCAGCAAGCATACTTGAGACAGCAATACCGGCGGTGTCGTGAGAGTGAACGTGGATGGGGAGGTCGGGGTACTTCTTCCTGATGGCTCCAATCAACCTAGAGATCGGGAATGGTTAATTATCTGTTGCACCCCCAGAGGGTGTTTAGACAACGTACATCGTAGCTGCTTGTGGCTTGAGCAAACCTGCCATATCCTTGATACCGAGAACGTGGATACCCTCAGCCACTAGCTGATCGACGAAATCAAGGTAGTATTGAAGGGTGTACTTGGTCTTCTTGGGATCCGCGACATCACCACTGTAGCAAACGACAGCCTCGCACACACCACCAGCTTTCTTGGCGGCATCAATACCGAGCTTCATCTGTTGTTAAAATGAGTATATCAGCAATTATGGATGGTTCATCCCATCTTCGAATTGACGTACGTTTTCTACGGGAAAAGGGTTAGTACACGAACTCAGTAGTCTGACAAACATTCTTACCGATGTAGTTCAGAGAATCGAAGACACGGAAGATATCCAAACCATTCTCGACAGCCTTCTTTGAGAAATCGTAGATAGCGTTGTCACTAAACCACATGATATGATTGTTAGCATCTGCCACGGACCAGCGGGAATAAGAGCCACATACGGATAGCTGGTGTAACCGACGGCATTAGCGCCTCGGACCAATGCTTGGAAGGGAATGTTTGGAACCATTTTACGGAGAACGCGCTGGTACAGTAAATGAGAACGAGATGTCCAAACAAAATGACTGGGACAATCGTTGACTCACAAGTCTCTCCCATGGATCCTCATACAAGAACCTCATCGCAACATCGAAAGTGGCACCACCCCAGCATTCCAAAGAGTAAGCGTTTGCCAAAGCCCAACTTGTCTCCTTTGCAATGTTAACCATATCAATGGTCCTCAAACGAGTAGCAAGCAAACTCTGATGAGCATCTCTCCATGTAGTGTCCATAATCAGAGTTCCTGGATATTCACGGACAGCCTTGGCGAATGCTTCGGGACCCTTCTTCACGATGATGTTACGCCAACCAACTTCACATGGGATGGAAGTGTTGAGTGGTGGGCCATTAGGATCTTCACGGTTTTGGAGAGTTGGAATGACGATTTCAGTCTTGATGCCGGGTTCGCCGACTTGACCTTTGATGCTGCTTCCGTTGACGGCGAGGTCTCCGAGGTATGCCAAGAGTTTTTGAGCACGGTTTTGAGTAACGACGAGTTTGAAGAGATCGGGTGTATCGTCGATAAACTAAAGAACGAACATGGTTAGTCACGGTAAGCGATTCTCTGATCAGATACTAACGGTAGTCCAGGTTTTGCCACCAATGAAAACGTCGTGGGTGAGGAGACGGAAAAGGAAGGGTATATTTGTCTATGAACATTGACGTGAGCAACAATGACGACGTGCCTGGAAGAGTGGATCGCACGTACCTTAACACCTCGGATACGGAATTCGACAAGAGCACGGAGCATCTTTCTTCGAGCAACTTCATAAGTAGTACCGGAAACAGAAACCTTTACGAGCAAACTGTCATAGTGGGGCTAGGGCAATGCATTGCATGAGTCGAAAAGCTTGGTAGATCATCAGACCTGGAACTCACAGTAATCTGAGCACCTGCAAATCCACTCGAAGCATCCAATCGAACACCATTTCCACCAGCACTACGGTAGACTTCAATTTTACCAGTATCAGGTTGGAAGTTTTGAGCGGCATCTTCGGTGGTGATACGGCACTGAATAGCGAATCCTCTCTTGCTGATAGCGTCCTGAGTGAGACCAAGTTGTGGGAGAGTAGCTCCAGCAGCAATCTGAATTTGAGCAGAGACGACATCAATACCGGTGATTTCCTCTGTAGGGTTTATAGGATTTGTAAGCAAAAATAAAACTCAGTATCAAAGAAGGTACCCTTACCAGTGATGGTGTGTTCGACTTGAATACGAGGATTGATTTCGATGAAGTAATGTCTTCCAAGTTGATCAACCAAGAACTCGGCGGTACCAGCATTCCTATATCCGACCTCCTTTGCAAGTTTGATAGCATCATTCCAAATAGCCTGTCGGACGTTTTCGGCCAAGTGCATAGCAGGTGCAACTTCGACGACTTTCTGATGTCTTCGTTGAACACTGCAGTCTCGCTCGAATAAATGAATAACGTTTCCTTGTCCATCAGCCAAGATCTGGACTTCGATATGTCGAGGGCGTTCGAGGAATCGTTCAATGAAGACGGTTCCATCACCGAAAGCGGATTTAGCCTCGGATACGGCACGTTGGAATGCATCTGCGAATTCGGATTGTTCTCGGACAACTCTCATACCACGTCCTCCACCTCCCATAGCAGCTTTGATGATGACTAATTTTGGGAATCGAATACTCAGTTTTGGGTCATGCCAAGACTGACGAAGGTATCGTACCTGGGAAACCATGCTCCTCGATGAACGCAGCTGCTTCAGTATAAGCAGCAACAGGACCAGGTGTTCCGGGAACGACAGGGACGCCAATCTTCATAGCTGTGAAATGACATAGTCAGCATGAACTGAAGATATTGCATTCGATGTCCACGATCCTCACTAACCTAGCGTACGAGCCTTAGTCTTATCACCCAAGCTATCAATAACTTCTGGAGATGGACCGATAAAGGCTAATCCAGCATCCTCGACCTTCCTAGCAAACTCTGCGTTCTCAGAGAGGAATCCATACCTAATATGGGAAATCGAAGGAAAGATGATAAAGTTTCCATAATAAGCTAAATTGTAAAAACGGGAACGGATCGGAATATCCGATAATGATACGACACGCACCCAGGATGAATCATATCGACACCATGTTCGAGGGCAATGTTGATGATATCATCTTGAGCGAGGTAAGCAGCCACAGGAGTCAATCCTTTTCCGACTTGGTAGGCTTCATCGGCCTATATGTGCAGATTCATCCGAAAAAGAAGCCATGATCAGTGGAAATTGACTACGATTTCGAACTGAGACTTGAACGCGACACACTTTTTGACGATGAGCAGAGAGACGATCTTCATACGAATAGATAGCTACGGTGTGCATAGCCAATTCATGAGCTGTTCTGAATACTCGGATTGCGATCTCCTATTCTCCCAAAAAAAAAAACGTGTCAGATCTCTGCTCCATGAGACAATGATTTTGACTCACCCCTCGATTGGCGACGAGGATCTTTGTGAGAGGACCACTATGACCAGCGGCCTTTCTTCTCATAGTATTGATGGAATGCACGGGTGTTGTACCCGGCGTGGAGGGCTGAGTGACTGGCACACGGTACGCCATTGTAGTAGATTGATTCTCCTGCGATGGACGATTGGGGGAGGGGAAAGAGTAAAAAGAAGGAAGAGGGAAGAAGAGGGGGAAAATCAGAATCTGTAAAACGCGTCTTGATCTAACAAGGATTAAAAGATATACCTTGTCTGCAGTGAGATGTTAACCACGGTGTAATCCCTTTTGTGGAATCTGAAGACTATAAGGATGAGAGTTGAAAGCGCCACTGGGTCAGCGACAACGACTTCCCACCCGATAGTAGGAATACAACGGTCTCACCAGCAGCAGGTCCGTCTGTGGGAGTTGGTGGTCAAAGACTCAACGAGCTGTGAAGAGATTTGGGCTGAAGATATAACATGTCCCATCACGTGCGTTTCCCTTCGATGACTTCAACGCGAAAAAGGGTCTCTACGGATTGCCGCCGAAACCGAAAGTGTCCGACATCCGGATCTCCGCCTAGCTTTCATGTGGGCTACAAACACAATAGCAAATGAATTGCGAAATGGAAGGTCTACATCATGCATAATGTGAAAAAAAAGAAATTATGACGTATCGAAGGGAGAGAGAGAGAGAGCGAAGAAAAGCGAAAACTCGGGACCAAGAACAAAAATTATCACACCCACCCCACTCCGCATTCATCTCACGCTTCAAGCCTTGCGATACATGGGTATAACGGACCCGGAACCCTCCTTATCCTTCGACTTTGCTTGGTTGTTTTTCGCCACGGCATAAACGATACCGGCGAAAAATCCTAAACTCACAGCGCTGACGGATCCCATTGTGACAGGATCTCCAAAGAAAATCATTCCGGAGGCTGCGACCGGAAGTTTATTCAAAGCGCCCACCATACTACAAGAAAGGAAATAGATCACACGTCAATGTTTTCGATCAAAGGCTTCGAGACAGTTATTAGAAAATAAAGGTGCATTACATACCTGTAAGTTGTGCTACTTGTCGTCCTCACGCACCAAGCCGTTGTATAGGAAATGAAAACTGCTGCAGCTCCGGAAAAAATGATGGCTGAGAGAAGTAATTGTCTCGATTCGGGAGGGAAATTTCGGTTCAAGTTTTCATATCCCCAATCTTCGACCAAGAAGGAAAAGACAGCCAAGACGGGAATAGATAAGAGGTTGTTGTAGAACATCGAGTCCCAGTCCTTGAAGTTTGTCACCTTGATGCGTTTCCTCATGGCGAGCACCTGCAATCATTGGTAAATTTTGCCTATCCCCTTTTAATGATGGTTTAGGCACCACTTACATAGGTCGCAGTCACAGCGCAATTAAGCAACATCCAGACGTAACCCGCATTCAGGTTAGACATGATGGTGGAAGCATTCGGAAGATTAGCGGTCATTGCTGCAGGATCTGCCCATGCACTTGATAGGGTATCAACAGCATGGGAGATATCTGACCAAGCAGCGACAATGGATGATACGACCTATTGAGTCCATGTCAAAACTCGATTCAACCTTCCGAAACAAACGTGAAACACACCATAAGAACGAATGAGCCTAGGGTCAAGTTTGTCACGGCACCCCCAAACCATATCACTTCACCATAGGCCTGTGAGAAGTGGTGAGTTCAATGGGTACAACGAATAAATAAAAGCCAGGGCTACTCACAATTAAGATGATGGTCAAATTCTTGAAGATGGTATAAACAGGGATACTAAGGAATTGCTGACACACGGATATTCTCGCTATCAGCCTGCCACATCAACGCTACCCAATAACACAAAAAACTCACCAAACTCTTGCTCCCAGTGTATATCACACAAACAAGTAAGAAACTGATTGGGAACCACCTTCGCGCGTCTTGCCAATCAAAGTCTCTAAAGCTAATGAGACCCAAACGTTTTGAACAGACCACGCATGCGATGCACACGGTTGATTGGATAGCCAAAAGCAAAAAGTTCATGGAGAAGTGGGCTCCAGATACCACAAACTGATGGTGTGTCAGTACCAACTCAGAGTATAAAGTCAAGCATCTGACAGACCTTGTTGACCACCGTCATCAATATCGACGACCCGCAATACGCCGCAATAGCCAGAGCTATAAAAGCTCTTTAGTAAAGGATTGATACTATCATTCGTTTGCAACACTCACCACCATTGCTCCTTGAGCTCTCCGCACTGAGTGTGACACTACCCGTACTCAGTCCCTTCTTCAATTCTACAATATCATCTTCTACTCTCGTCCTTTCCCTCTCCAACTTTGTAGGCGTTGGCGACTCTTCAATAGGTGGTAACCTAGGTGAACGAGCTCGATGTGGTGGGGTCGATGTCATGCTGCTCCGTCAACGTAGACAGTCGTCGGTAAATGAATGATGTGCCAAGACGAGAATCCGCCGAGTCGGAGAAAACGTGGTCTAAAAGGAACGGAGAACGCGGAATTCTAAAGAAAAAATAGAGTAATTGCCGACAACAAAGACAAATGGCTCGCAGTGAGGTTGAGCGTTGTGTCTAGTTGAGCGTGAAACTAAAAAGGGCAGAAAATTCAAACTCAGATTATAATAACAGAAAAACGTGGCGCACGTTGGCCGCCGGTAGGGCGATTGGGGCGCGCATCCATAGACAGAACAGGGCGAGCGTGTTAATATATGGACAATGTAGGGTGATACAAGAAGAGGATATTTGACAGTTCTGTGAATATACGTACGGGTTCTTAGGTACAGCTTTGATAACGCGGCTCCAGTTAAGGAACAACGAGAAGCTGCACCTCGCCCTGAAAAATAATACAAAACAGTAAGAAATTGATATCACAAGCCCGCAATCAACGTCAGGCATCAAACGACAGAACAAAAGAACGAGCGAAAACCAAGGAGACAGGAGACCCCGATCTTGATCGCTCGAGTGTTTCGCTTAGGACAAGCTGACGGCTTCATCCGACCGACTGATGGATATAATAAAACCTTCTCTACGCCTCAATATCCATTTGGTCTCCCTCCCGTCCAATTCCTCCCCATTCGATTGACTTGGAGGCCGTACGTCTTCTCGCAATTTCACTTCTTCTGAGCGCCTTCTTCGCACTCATCAGCACCTTGGTCTCCTTGACGTCTCTTCTCCTTCCCGGTGTACCGCCAACAGCTGCAATCACCGCACTTCTCCTAACACCAGCTGCACCCTTTCCTACCGCATGACCTCCGAGCGCTCCCAACACATGTTGAACCTCTTCAGCCTCGGCTCTCTTCTTATCCAACTTGGCGATCACCTTACTCCTCGAAATCCTAGGTCTCCTTCCACTAACACTCCTCATACTACTCCCACTTCCACTCGTTCCCGTACTACAAATCGACCTCGAGCTCAACGAACTCGATGCCGAACTCGAAGCTTTTAACCCGAAATCCATCATCGCGTCATCCGCAAACTCAGCCGCCGTCTGATCAATCAACTTATCCAATGATTGTTGATCCCCATCACAACTACCCTTCTTGGACCCCATGGCCGTATCCTGATCGCTTTCGGCAGGCTTTATATCCACGACATTCTCCACACTTTCAAGAGGGGTCTTTACGGGACTGCTTCTCACTCCATTGGAGGAAGATGTAGTTACAACAGGCGACTTCAGAGACGCGTTCGTAGTTGGAGAAAACACCTTGGGAGACTTGACTCCGGTTTGGGACTGGAACGAAGATGGCAAAGGAGGCCTGTTATGGGCAGTACTAGCAATGGAGTTGTTTCTCCTCGCGAGCGATGCCGCAGTGGGTGCAGTCAACGTTGATCCTCTCTTGGGTTTGAGAGCCGTCGTGTTCAGTCCGGAAACCGAACTGACAGCTCTCTTCAACGAGCCAGAAGCAGAGGTGGTCTTTCCAATAGGTAAAGGTGGTTTCCCATTCCCATTCCCAAAACCAAAGGGTTGTTTCTTCACCCCACCAAACGACCCTGTAGTAGTCACAGATCTCTGAACCGCCTTTCCACCCATACCAATTGACGACACAGCCCGTCTGACTCCAACTGATCCTGTTGCAGTCATCCCGGGTAACTTGGATGTTTCCGAGCCTGGCGACTTTACTGCACCGTTGTCGTTTGACACCGCACCAGACCCTGGCTTGGCGAACGTACCAGAATTCACCGGCTTGCTAAACACTCCTCCTTTCTTCGCCATCTTCTTCTCTTCCTTTGCCGGCGCCACAATGACAGGCTTCTTAACTTGGGAGGTACGTTGGCTGAGGGATGTTGATGTTAATCCGCCACTGAAAATCCTCCCTTTCTCCTTTATAGTGCTCGTCGTGTTACTAGTTCTGGTCTTCGCCACAGGTGCAGGCGCAGGCTTGGGAGCAGGAGGTACAGACGCCTTGGGAGCCGGAGCCGTAGAAGTTGTCTTGGATCCCGATCCAGTGGCAGCTCCCCAGACACTTCTCACCAATTTCGCTGAAGACTTCAAGAATGCAAATTTGCTAGTCAACCCGCCAGTTTTTGATTTGGCTGTTATGTCATTTGTAAGTTTTTGGAGTCCTTGAATCAGGGGAATTAACTAAACACGCTTACCTGCTTTAGTTCCTACAATGCTTGACCTGCCCGTGCTTTTCCTACCAGCACTGCTTCTGGTCCTGGGTTGCGACTTGATTTGGTCCATCTTCTTCTTGGCAGCTTCGGACGGCTTCGCTACCACTACCACTGTCGTCGCAGCTATGGATGAGACAGACTTTTCATCTCCTGCTACGGACGACGTATCGACCAGATCAAACAAGACACCCTTGCCTCTTCCATCCTTCACCTCTTCCACTCCAGCAGTCGGGACTTCATTAGTCTCTTCTTGCTTGTCGGTCGCGGGTTTCTTGCCAGCAGCTCCGACAAGACTCGTCCTCTTGGCAGCAATACTCGCCCTGGATCGTCTCTTCGCAGAACTTGGACCAGGAGCAAACGAAGGTCGGACGCGTTTGGGAGTGGCTCCACCTAACGTCGACTTCTTTTGAGCTGGACGACGGGCTGCGTAATGATTCACAATCGAATCCATCCTATAATCGAAATCGAATGCTAAGACGCTAATTATAGGCAACTGAATAAAGAACAACACCTACTGATCGAATGCTGCCTTATGAGTGTCACCAAATCTACCATCACCCTTGCCACTTCCAAGTAAATCCGCAAACACGCTCGTTGCAGGTGCAATAGGTTTTCGGTCCAAAACCGCGGTGGTGATTGCAGCAGTAGATCCAGCCTGGATGTTCATCCTCCTGTTCATCTCCTCTAATATGGAAGCAGTGACAGTGGAAACAGCTGGAGCTGGGGCGGGATCGACTTCCATAGCAGGAATAGGTTCAGCGGGTGGAGAGGGTGCTGGAGGGGATGAATTCTTGGGGGAGGGTGAGGAAAAGGAAGGGAACGAGCCCGGGAATATGGATGAACTTGATCCAATTGCGGTTTTCAACGCAAATTCCGGCAGGTCAGGATATATGGATCCTCTACGTGGATCAGGAGGATTGAAAGAGTCGGAGCTATCACTTTCTGCACCGTCTCCCATTGGATCGTCAAATTTGGTTACGACGAGGCTCGAGGTTGTTCCTTGTAACAAGTCCAACTGGCTGGTTGAGGAGACAAGTCGGATCGTGCTGGATGCCAGAGCTGGATCAGGGCAGTATGTGTGAGGTTCTGGGACTGGGGCTGTGAGTTGCTCCTCGGGTTCAGGTTCAGGTTCCGGTTCGGGCTGGGGTTGTATCTCAACCACAGGTTCAACCAAACTGGGTTGACTTTGGGAAGCAGTAACTTTTTTCGAGCTGGATTTAGAAGATTTAATAGACTTGAAAGAGAGCTGTCTTGATAGTCCTAGCGATGAAGCTAGCGCTTTGAGGGAAGAAGTGACACTTGATGCTGTTGAAGTGGGCGTTGAGAACAACGGAACAATAGGTTTTAAATCAGACTAAACATTTTGAATGGGTGAGAGGTACATAACGTACATTTACTAGAGGTTCCACTTCCTTGAGATCCGAATTCCCCCATCGTAGAGGTCGAAAATGTGGATTTGACAGACCGGTTGCGAGATAGCAACGGGAGGACGTTCTCCTCCTCCCTGCTCCCCTCATCGATAATCGACCACGGTTCACTTGTACGAAATGATCCAGGTCCTCTAGGTGTCTGTCCGATATCACTTCCACCATCTTCGCTATCTTCATCATGCCCTAGAACCTCCGCCTCATCAATCGCAGCATCACTTGTCGGAATCACAAATGGCTCGTGCACCTGCATCGTACGTCCATATTCTTGTAACCTTTCTACCATTTCAGCGTTCTGAAATGTTGCACTCAGTCGTCTTCTCCAATAGAATTGATAAACATTCCCACTGCACCTTTCCAGCCGCCTTGAGACCATGTCTCTTGCACAATTTGATAAGTTGGGATCGCTTCAGTGAATTTAGCGCCGGTGAGTTGAACAGAATTTCTGTAGAGGAAGACATCCTCTACAACCTTGAAGAAAAGAGAAGAAAAAAAAGCTTGATTTCCAGTCGGGGGAGGGGATTTTGTTGAGTTTCACACTCTGACCCGCACCAACGTTTTCTTGGTTTGTTTGCACATCACGTGAACACGCGCCCCACCGAAATGATGTCACGTGTCGTAACTAAATGGTCACCACCAACGGAAAGGGAACGTAATTCCGAGGTAAATGATATGAGCCGGTCGTCGTCGCCATTCAAGATATCTTGCCGTATCGAATTCTTGACATAATAAATGAATAAATCATCGAATTCATATCGTCCAAGTCATAAATGAGATGAATGTCGTCGATCCATTGAACGAATGAGCCAGTCCGGTCAGGGTGACTGATTGGATTGTTCGAGTTGGAGTGAAAACAAGAAGGGGCTTTTTACCTTGGCAAAGTGGCGTTCAGGTTGTGGAGTTAACGAACGGGTTGTGGTCCTTTTTGACTCCCAATGTCCGTTTGGTTCTCATTTTTGTTGATTGAGTGAAACGGGCCAAATCACCAACCGGGATACCGCCGGGCCGGAGATTGACGCGCCATGACCAATTTCTTTCTCCAAAGACCATTCTACTTTCTTCAACCACAAGCCTTCTGCTTCACTATCGTTCTCAATGACGATCGAGACTGTAACAGTCGATGGAATCCTCTTCGACATGGTAAATTGGTCTTATATCGTCATCCATTGTAATAATTCTGACTCAATCACCCTACGTATAGGACGGTGTAAGACCAAATTACCCATTTCTTCACTTAGTACCTCATAGTCTTTCATTTAGACTTTAATCGACTCCACGCCGGGTCT
Organism: Tulasnella sp. 418; assembly: GCA_019632295.1. NCBI lineage: Eukaryota > Fungi > Basidiomycota > Agaricomycetes > Cantharellales > Tulasnellaceae > Tulasnella > Tulasnella sp. 418. Next base: position 3,576 of record WSTZ01000253.1, on the reverse strand, counting down.
GTTAGGAGCATGGGATACATTCAAACAGGACTATCCACACCTCGATCTCCCTCGTATTCTCAAAAGTCCGTATCTTCATCACAATCCCATACCAGCACATACTCAACAGTTGACCAAATCAAGCATCGCACGGTGTGAGAAGCATAGATACACTACGAAAGGAACTAGAGCTCAAGAATGATCCACACGAAGAGAAACTCAGAGTGAGTTCCCAAACCAACACACTGCAATACGACTTACTTGAACACCACGATAACAGGAAGAAGTAACTCGATTTGAGTCGGAAGTTATCCGCTCCGGTTTGGTACTCCTCCCAGGTGCACAATCCCTATTAGATCAGCTAAACGCTGGAGGCGACCCATTCAACCCTAAATGGACAATCGTAACATCCGGTACGACACTCTACCTAACCACTCGAACCCATTACTAACACCCCCTGAGCTACACGTTGGTATACACCAAAGGCTCTAGCATCCGTCTCCCTTCCCGTTCCTCCACGAATTGTAATGGCCGAAGATGTCTCCCGAGGAAAACCTCATCCGGATCCTTACCTCAAAGGTGCCGAGAACCTTGCTGTCGACCCTACAAAAGCCGTTGTATTCGAGGATGCTCCTAGTGGAATGAGAGCTGGTAGAGCCGCAGGTTGCAAAGTCGTGGGCTTATGTACAAGTCATACCTATGACCAAGTCAAGCATGCGGAACCCGACTACATTATCGACAATCTTGAGAGGTGAGTCATTACTTGTATGCGGATTCAAGGATATGCTGATTATGTGCTACAGCGTTCAAGCAAGATTTGTCGACAACAAGATCGAGCTCACTCTCAAGATAGCAACACCTCCAGATCCCTCCACTGCAAACGAAGAACCGCATCACTAACACCCAATCTCAACCAGAAGGTCATTCAAGAATTCTCATTCATTCTATTCTACATAGAACATTTTCCAACAATAGGCAATCGGAATGAATATAGAAGTGATACAGAAGCAACCAGTGCGCTACAGTGGAAAAACGACGACAGGGTGTGCATGGGCAAGATATGAAAATACGATATTAAAAAGGATTATAATAGATGCTTAAGGGTAGTTATAGATGAAGGGAGAGATGTGTCATGACAAGGCGTCAAGGGTATCTGAATCATGTATATCACCATCACATTATCATCAAACCTCCCAAGAACATCGCAACTAGCATCGATCCAGTTGCCAATATTGCTGCTGGGGAAGCCACACCTCGAGTGGTAGTGGCTGCATTAACGGTAGCACCGTTACCAGTTCCTATACTTGCTGAGGGTAGAGGAATGTCGATATTCGACAACGACGTCGCAGTTTCGGAGAGCTGAGCGAACCCGACCGAAGCTGGGCTATATCTGAACACGGAATAAACATTTTTCTAAGCAACACAATTTCGAAATCAGTACATCGTATACCGGAATCCTGATAGTGGGTTACTTACCAAAAAGGTGTCTCCGATTATCCAAGTTGGGCTACCATCGCCAGCAAGGTCAAGCTCAAAGAATCCTCCCACACAATATCCATTACTCAGGCTTGTCAGGATAAAGTCCTGAGGATTGATAGACCACTGTCTCCCATTCCCGAACGCCAACGTCACTGTAACATCGGTGTCGCATGCTACAAAGAACCATCAGCCTGATAAGCTCGGAAAGGGTAAGCATATATTTACTCACGATAAGCGTAGTAGCCTTCGAAATTGGGTCCCGCAGGTTGTGCATTAGGAACCTGGGCAAAAATCTGGGAAATGACACTGGCTGGGCCTCCAATAAGAGTAGTTCCCGTATCAATAGCAGCCAAGGGAGCAGAACCAATATCGACCACAGCGCCATTGACCGTAATTTCTATTGACAATGTTAAGCACAGGACAAGGGGCGAAAACGGATGAGCCGCCTACTCACGGGTCATAGGGATTAACCAATACGATTCTGCTCCATCGGGAATACTCGTGTATTCAATATCACCGGTATATAGCGACTGATTGGTGAATCCCATGTCAAATGATCCGCCATATTCTAGGCGTTGTGCGCCTCTAACTTCTCCAAATCTGCATGATTCAATCACGTGTAAACTTCGGATGCTGCGCTAAACCATCGCATTCGTACATACCTCGTGAGATGGAACGCCATAAGCGGCTGATCCCATGCACTGTTTCTCACCAAATTTTCCCAGAAGGGTACCGCTCTTGAAGCCGCTATGGTGGAAAATGCCAATCCCATTAAGCCTGACATGGGATCTCTAATTAATCCCTGGGTGATACGATTTACTAGACCTAATATCATGCTTGTTATGAGCAACAAGCGCAGGAAACGAGTTATAGGAGGCGTAATCTCACCAAAGGTTTGGTTCGTTACCGTGAATCCGGCCATCTGCACAGTTTCGGATCCCAAGTATCCCGCAGCAGCGCCGCTTCCATACTTGATATTGAATGGCGCGGATAAATTTCGAAATGTGGACGACTCGGTTGAATCATAAAGGTTGATCGAATTTGTGCATCCTTGAAAACAATCAGCCGAAGCTAGCCACAGATCGGCGGAGCCTGAGTTTGCCGGGGATTAGTGGGATCGAACAGCTAGAACGTATATTCTCACCAGTATCGAGAATGACGTTGAACGATATCGCAGGCTCGCCGATTGCGATAGTTCCATAATATGTAGAGTCGGCATTCTATTTAGGAGATTGAAGTGAAGAGATGACTGTTGGTCAGGATTTGAACCCCTGGACTATGACGTCGTTGTGACGACTCACGAAATTAACAAGAGCATTCGTTCCAGTGGCGCGTTTTCTCCTTTCGTTCCCACGTGCGCCATTGTACTTGGCACTTAGATCACTTGCCATCCCTTTCAACCAGGCGGATTTCTCTTCGTCAGTGGTGAGGTCAAGCCCTCTCCGCTGATGTCGTGTCAGCGGAATAGACGTTCCACCTTGACTTGTTGGTGTTGGCGTAGCAAATGCATAAGTCGTAGCAAGATATAATGCAATAAGGCCTGTTAATTTGGCTCGGGACATTATTTGAGATTAAGATGAACAGGTGGAGAGGGCGACAGGGAAAGATGTTGAACCCGTCTGACTAGCAGAAGGGGTATTTGTAGGGATCTGAGATAACCACGCGAGAGGTGGAGAAGGAACTTGTGATTAGGTGGGTGGAAGGATAAAACACTCTTGGCTCGGAGGCTCGCTCCGGCCACCTCATATACTCCCATCCCATTCTCACCTGCCAGGCTAAATTAATAGCTTGGCGCAGCTGTAAAACATCCCCGTCCCGTAACCATTCCTGTTATTATTATTAGTACAAAAGCGCTTTGGAGCTTGACATATCATCAAGTCTCGTTGACGACAAGCCGGACGCTGTGCAACCAAAGTCGAAAATAGCAGCACAGCGCCTGGAGCAAGTGTCTCCCGCAGCAGTTTCATCAAATCCCTCAACCGCTTGATGAGATCATCATCTTCATGTCATCGTCTGGAGCGCTCGTCTCTGGTAGGTCATTGCATCATGAGCGCAGCTACGTTTGTTTGTTGCCGAGATTGCAAGTGAAATTACCAAGCATTTACAAGCACATAAAAG
>WSTZ01000252.1:7306-20541 GCA_019632295.1 Tulasnella sp. 418 | reverse complement strand
ACGATGGAGGAGTCAGGTAGGTTAAATGAATGTTCGGATAAGGGTTTTGGTTTGAACAAAGCCTTGATTTGTGCTAGGCGTGAGATTGCCTGGATGGCCTCCTTGGACATGGTATGTTGATAGGTGGGTCAGGAGAGCGAGGGCAAGGTGCGTTACTGAGAATATCAGCGGATTTTATGGTTGAAACGAAAAGTCGCATGTGGCGTTTGTTGCCGGGATCTGGGGATGTACGTTACAGACCATGGAATCAATTCTGGTCATGAGGCCACATGGAAATCAAGATTATCTGATATATGCCGTAGTGCTGGAATCCCGACGCGGATTGACTTCGGTGCTCTTGATAAAGGTTATTATCAGATAAGAATTTACCCCTTGATACCAAATAAAATTGTATCAAATTATCGCGTTGCTTCCGGCGTGTGATTGTTTGCTCCGAGGTTGTCGGGTATTCTAATTTCGCTGACCGATGGTGCACGCCGGTTACCTCCATCACCGTCTACTCTCCAGTATGTCTCACGCCTAAGAATACTATGCAATGTGTCTAAATAACAAGCGAATCCTGAATAGTAGGTCGTCTCACCTGTGCTTGTCCGCGGCTTCAGTTTGAGACCGTGTTTTTTGCACTAGGTTCATCCAACTTGCTGGCAAGGTTACCAACACTCCAATGAATTGTCATCTCCGTCCACGGAGGATTCGATCGACTGCATTGCCGAACTGACAAACACTAATTAGCGTGTTAAAGCCAACTCATGACCGAGCACCTCTCTAAATAAAGTTTTCATCAAGCGGAGAAGCGTGTATGAGCAGTGTATTTTCAACTCTTTGAGCACGAGCTCGGGTACATGCAAGGGTATGCCAAATGTAGGAAAAAGTGTCCGAAGGTATCGGTGTACAAACAAGAAAATGTAAAAGAAGAAAACAGGTACAAGCACAACTAATTGATTCAAAATTCCCAAAACTGACAATTTATGCTATGCAATGAGGTGTGAAATTACAAAAATACAAATGCAGATGAACGAATGATCGTGAGGGTCGTCAAAGCGTAAGACGAAAGAAAAAAGAAAAAGAGGAGGGCCAGGCTCGGATGCGAGGAGTTGATGGAGACGACGAGAAGGTTGAAGTGACGGCAAAAGAGGGCATAATCGAGGCATAAAAAGTGGGGATGAAGGTCAACCAGCAAGACCAGTCTTGAAGGTGGAACCTATTTTGGCATAGATGAGGGCATAGATCATAATTTGCATAACGCCGTGAAAAATGTCGTCAGCCAAGCAGACTTGATTCAGTCCACGCGGTGTCTCCGTTGATGAAAAACGTCGACGAAGCTCGGCAATTGAAGAAAGAAAGAAAGAGTTGACCGTAATAAAACGTGAAAATGTCGTGAAGGAATGGCAAATGAAGAATAAACCAAATTGACTGCTTTAGCTGCAGAGGATCGTGGACCTGAACCATCTAAGCGACGAGTACACCTTGTCTCTCACCACGGTTCCTGATGATGCTGACCGAACGCTTTCCATTGTCTGAACCGAAGTGCGTCCAGAAGACGTCACTCGTTCCCACCAATGTCGATCCGAGGACGCCATCCTCTGAACCGAATTCGAGTCCGAGTCCAAGTGCTCCTGCTGATGCGGCTCCGTAATGCGAAAGGAAAGAATCCTGCGGGGCTGCTGGAGCTGAGGGAGGGGCGACTTCGTAAGTTGCGAGGTGCTTGGACTTGGGTCTGGGAGCGGCGACGTAGGTAGGGGAACCCCGAAACCAATTGTCCTCACTGGACTCTGGTAGGGGGCAGGACTTGGAACGAAAGGAATCCGGGGTAGAAGGGCAGGAACTGGGAGATGTAGGCGACGGCAAAGATCGAGCAGCAGTCTTTTCGTCCGAAATCACGCCCTGACGGGGACGCTCTGGGGAAGAGAATGTTGAGGAGGGAGAGAGAGGTGGCGTTGTCGAGGTGGTGCGTTCCGAAGAGGGAGTGGTTGGTGAAGTCGGAGATCCGAGGGAAGACTGCGCCGACGTTGACGAGGTTGGGGAAGGTGTTGATGGGGGGAGAGCGACTCGCCTTGCACGTTTTGGCTCTGATCCTTCGGAAGCCTGATTCCGATCACTTCCCACGACGATGTTCTCCTCCTTTGTGGACTTGATGCTGCTTGCTTTTGGGCTACCTCCGTTGGGGGCAGACTTGGACGAGGAACCGTGAACGCTCGTAGAAGAGAGAATGCTTTGATGATCATTGATATCTGTAATCGAGAAAGTGAAAGGAATCCGAACACACCAGTGTAGGATTGAATCGAAGTAAGTTTTCCTTGCGCAAATGCAAAAAGCAGGTGGAGGATTTGAGGTGAGTAGGAGTTCGACGTACCCCTCTGCTTCTCTTTTGGTTCCGAGACGAGCTCGGGGAGTTCAAGTTCTCCTGATTCGTCGTCATCGTCGTTGGCGAGGACGGGAGGTGTAGCACTTGGGGGCAATGACTTGGCTCTTCGGCTTGGGATGGGTCCGACGCTTGGAAATGGAATGGACTCGAGCTGGGAAACTTCGACTGCAGATGATGGAAATGTGATTTCTTCGCGGATTTCTTCCACCACGATAGAAGGAATGTCAACTTTCTCGGAGGATTTGACCACAGCAGTCTCGGCTTCGTCACGGCGCTTGTCCATAACGATGATGATTTCGTCTTCGGATGCCTTCTCCTTGACGACTTTGACCTCAACAGGGCGGGACTCTTCTTCTTCATCTTGAGCAACTACGACCTCGCGGAGAGGAGAGCTGATGACGGGAACCGCAGTACCGGCAAGGTTGGCGTATGTGTTCAAAACGGCACCACCAACACGGCGACCCAAGCGGGACTTTTCGTGAAGAGACCATCGGCGTCTGAGAGAACGGTCCTTGATCTCATCCATGGTTTCTTTCTCTTCTTCGGCATTCCTCTTTTCGCGTTGGGTCATGCCAATGAGAACAGCGGAAAGCTGTCTGATTTTGAGGGATTGAACGGAAGTCGCACTCGAGGTACGAGAGGAGGGTCGGCGTCCACGAGGAGAAGTAGCAGAAGATTCGAAAGAAAGGCTGTTATCAGACTCCGTCTTGGGGGTGAGCAAGATGGATTCGTCAGAAGAAGAATGATCATCCGAAGATGTTGCAGATACAGCCTGTTCCTTGGCGAATTCGGCAAAGGCGTTCCGGAGTTGAGAACGAGCCATGTAGCCAACATATCCACCTGCAGAAGTATAACCACCAACACCACTTTGGGCATCAGAAACATCACCAACGGCATGTTCCTCATCCAAATCATCGAGAATACCACGAGATTTGAGTTCCTCGCCGACAATACCGTGTTCGCGCATCTTCTCGTTCAAAACGCTTGCGACGTAGAAACGGAAGATGTCGACGAGTTTTGCACGAGCTTGACGACGAAGGAAACGAGATTGAGGAACAGGAGAGGTGTTGAAGGTTTGACGGGGGTTGGATGGGTGGTCAACATGCTGCTTATGGAACGTTTGGGAGGATTTTCGTCGCTGGCGATAAGCATACAGATGTGCAAGATGAGCCGGAGAAGAGGTATCGGACTGAGATGAGGAGGAAGTTGGTGTGATGAACGAAGCGACAAGTGACGAGAAAATGCCTAAAAGCGGATTAATGTCAGTCAAACGCACGGAAAACACGTGTAGGGGTGAGATTATTAAAACATCTCCACATACCTGATGCAGTCCGATGGCGCTTAGTGGAAGAGGATGACGAAGATGTCGAAGCGGTCGAAGAAGGAATAGACTCCTGAGAGGCTGAGGGAGCGACCGTTTTTGGGTTTGCAGCTGCCAGAGCTGCAGCCGCGGCGGCTTTCTTTTCCTTTTCGGCTTCAACGCCGCTATCCTTTACACATTTAAGGACGGCCTCTAGGGCATCCTTGAAACCTCCAACCTGGGAGATTGACCATTGATAGGACTGGCCGTCGTTGCAAGCAACAGTGACAAGGTCTTTGGACAAGTCGAACGTAACAGAGTCGATCAACACCATGAAGCCAACAGCTTTGTCGAGGGCCAGGGAGTTCCTGGGGGGATGAATACTATTCTCCTGACAGGCAACCAGCTGAGAGGAGTAGTAATGAGGGAATGGAAGGGCGGATGGGAGGGAATGCCAGTTGAGAGAGAAGATGACAGTGGGGGCTGAAGCCACAGCGGGAATCACACGGAGATTCATGTCGTCGGCTTGCGATTGGACGTGAAGAGGGTATAGGTAGAGGAGAAGGGGATGGGGGGTTGGATAATATGGTCATGATGAAGAGGTAGATATAAGCGATAGATAGAAAGGCGTGTTTGGGGTGCGTGATGCGCGTTGGTGGACAGGTTTAAGGTGCACGTGCCTCGTGTTTTACGGGAAGATCGATTAACGCGGGACGAGAGCCGGGGACTCTGTTCGTAAACTTGTTGAACAGTCACTCTATCATGTTGGAGTATGCCGGGATTAGCTTTCAAGGTCATTATCGTCAGGGTCTGGACAAAGTGGTGCCTTCTGGATTCTCGTTCGATCGATCGGCTTGAGGAAAGATACCGAGAGTACAAAGGATCATGTGATGAGGCGTTGAGGGCTTTTCAAGGCGGTGCTTCTTATGAGCCGTGTAAGCCCAACTGAGAGATAAAACAGTGGGAATGATATGACATGCACTGACAAGACCGCATCAAGGGAAGCGAGTGGTTTGTGCACCGTCCGTAGTAGATAATCGCATTGCGTCAGCAAGGTGTCGTCGGGTGCTGTCGGCGAGTGGACCGTGCGAAATTGATGTTTTGGCTGGCATTCCGTTTTCACACCCAACGACCACATTTCCACTCATTCTCATTACAACTATGCTCTCTCGTTCTCTGCGTCCAGCTGTCCAAAAGGCTGTAGCTCAGCCAATCAGCCAAGTCAATGCGCAGAGAAATATGGCCACTCTCAGAGAAATTGAACTTCGGTTGAAATCGGTTCGCAACATTGAGAAAATCACAAAAGTCAGTAATCCATTATCAACAACGTGCTCATATTCACTAATCCCTGCACTATCCAGTCTATGAAAATGATTGCAGCCACAAAACTCACAAAAGCCCAGAAGGCTGCCTCGAACGCAAAAACTTATGGCCAAGCAAACTCTGGTCCGTAGAAAAAAAGTTTACAAGGTCCAGACTCTCCCACTCACCCCCATTCTTAGAGGTCTTTACAAACTCTGAGGCCGCTGCACCAGAGGGAGGCAAAAAGTTGTTCGTCGTAATTTCATCAGACAAGGGTCTTTGCGGAGGTGTCCATTCTGCTGTCTCCAAGACCACTCGTGCGGCTCTCAAGGAATCTCCAGAGGATACCCAATCAAAGGTTATCGTCATTGGTGACAAGAGCAAGTCCCAACTGAGCAGAGCTGTTCCCGACAATTTGGCCTTGACTGTCAACGGTATTGGAAAGGATGTTCCCACCTTTGCTGATGCATGCTCTGTTGCCGATTTGATTGTCCAGAGTGGAGTTGAATACGATTCTGTGAGTCGAGTGAGGTCTTGGCGCTTCATTTTATTCATGGCTGTTCTGCCAGGTGCATCTCGTCTACAACAAAGTTGTTTCAGCCATTGCATCGGAACCACGGATCCAACAGGTCTATGGCGAAGCTGCGCTCAAGGCGTCTCGTGAGTCAACTATTACCTCTTTATTTATAGAATTCTAAGTTCGCGCCCTTAATAGCCAACTTCCGTGCTTATGAGATGGAAGACGACGTCACCAAAGATCTCGCCGAATTCGCCCTGGCCAATGCTATTTATGCCGTACTCGTAGAAGGTCACGCCGCCGAAATGAATTCCAGGTGACTATATCCCAGTTGCGAATAGGTGGCAATTCTAAACTCTACATTTCCTAGGCGTAATGCAATGGACAATGCTTCCAAGAACGCAGGTGACATGATTGTGTCACTTCAGATGAAGTATAACAGAGGTCGTCAAGCTGCCATCACAAACGAATTGGTCGACATTATCACTGGTGCTTCTGGTGCGTCCCTTTTTCAGCATAGTCCAAGACACTCCCGGGATTCTCACTCTAAATCTCATTCTTCCATAGCCCTGTAATTTACACTCTCGGTTCAGGGTGTGTGGTCAATTTGCCGTATCTTTCGGTCGATCCCGCGAAGTTCGAAGTTCAGTACTTGTACCTAGAGGCTTTTGGGATTACCGGCCGTTCCACAGAAAAAATAATGACAACCCTCATTTCTTTTTCCTATCTCTCAACTATGGATCTTAAAACCACGTTAAGTGGCACTTTATTCTGAACCGCAATAGACCCTTCCAAATTTCAAATTCTCGGTTATCGTCACTGCATTCAACTTAGAGCTCAAAACTTCCAGCCACGAATTCAATTTTCCAAACCATCGGGTTCATGTCCTGAGTTCTTCTAAAACAGGAGAGAGTGCTTTAGTTTTTCATATCGATTGCTAAGTGGACTTTGGACCTCAATACCAAAAAAAGCCGCCTGCATGCAAGAAAAGGTGAGGTCGTGTGACGTGGCGCTTTTTTCGCTCACCCCTTAGCCTGACCATGCCTCGACCATGCATGTCTAACAACGCGGGTATAGTTTGAGTGGTTGGAGCCATGTGAGTTGTATCTTTGGCGCATTTTTCCAAGATCTCCTGATCGCTGGTTTTTCGGTTGCTCTAATCCTCGTTTTCAATTTAGTAAGAGAGAAACGAATACGGTGATATAATCACGGCATCACCACTCAGAAAGTGAGGATTTTTTCTTGTCAAGGACGGAGCAAGACGTCATATGTCAAACTCCAAGTTCCAATAAGGTTGGGGGCGTTAATATTAACCCCCGACCACGGCCTCACCGATGAACATGGCATGTACATTCCAAAGGCCCATAGTCGTGCGTGCGGGGGATAAGCCATCAGTTGGCGCAATTACAAATCCTGCAAGGGGATGGTCAAAGTTGTCTATGTATAGAATAGTAAAGAAGCGCTAAATTGCCCGCGGGGACATGGAATGCAAACCGTTCCGACAAAGCATTGCTTTAGACAATTTGCAGCTCCTGGTTTTACGACATGACAACTCTTGGCCAGATAGAGGCACAGTACCATAACATAGGGATAGGGGATGGATTCTTTGGTATCCAAGTTGCCAAAAGGTCTGCAACGCGGCGTCCCGACCTTTAAGCTGCAACGATTGCGAGGATACTCATCAAGTAGTTGGTCTTTGCCTTGTGGGATGTAACACAACTCGTGCGTTTTGAACGACTTTATGGACATTTGATCAGAGATTCCTGAGGTACATCCGCTGTTGAAAGCGTTGAGTCCTGTCATATTGGGTTACTTTGGATATTGATGTACCGTGGCCTCAGGCATGCTCAATGTGAAACAGAAATGCAATGTTTGACGTCACGTAGCTGCTCAAAGGGAACACATTTCCATCTATTGTATTCATTCTAATTCACTAGTTTACTGGGAGGCGGACAATCATCTAATAAACCGATCATATCCGAAACGGCTGTGAGTTCGAGTGATGATTTCCATATAGTTGGGTTCGTTTTCCGGAGTGATGTACCCATGACGGATGAAAAAGTCTATCAAGACTGGAGAGAAAGCATGGTAAGCAGGATTGTTCCGAAGGAGTGTCTGTTTGTTGTTCTGACCTAGTGCTGTATTAGGCTTGAATTTGTTTGCCTTTACCCTCTTGATCACTTCTTCTAGCGGAAGGAGCTGCAATGAAGAGTTATTTGACGACCTTTTGAACTTCTCGTATGCTGTGTACCTCGAACGATTCAACCTCTCCATCTAGTGGTTTAGGGGTCACGCGTGCAGGATCCGTCACTGATGGATCATCCGGCGCAGGCAGACACAAGTCGTAAACATATTCAACTTCAGGTTGCAACCATCCTTTACCAGACCTGCACATCATGTCTCAACGCCAACCCATTTATCAAGAGCGGGAAGCTTACCTGAGGAAGTAGCTGATGGACCCTGTGCATTTGGTCGCTTGCACGACATCCTCCGCGAGGCTTGCTTCCTCCATGCATTCCTTGATTAGCGATTCCCATGGTGTGAACCCGTAAGGGATTCCACCTGCTACTGTGTTATCAAGGTAACCTGGCCACCTTTAGATAGGATATATGAACCGAGGCGTGGTGACAGATAACGAAGGAAAGGTACACACGTCTGTTTTGTCTTGGCTCTCCTGGGGACCCATATTCTCATATCGGGTGTATAGATGGTGAGATGAACGCCGTATGTGACTACGCCAAATAGAGCACAGCATACTCTTTCCATCACAAATGCCACATTTGAAGGTCTAAGATTGGTGAATGGAGAATAGTACACCGGTAAAGGTTCATCCCTCCATAGCCGGCCTCGAATTACGTCTTTGAGAAAATCAACATTATCTCGCCAATGTTCGCACAGTTCTTTCATAACGGCTGTTCGTGATTCGAAGGTGTTGATATGATCGGCAAAGGAAATAAACTCGGATGTGATGTGCCATGGTGCTGGTTCTGCCGGTTGTTGAGAAGTGTATTGATCATTATGATCTTCCAAGAGTGGTATTATTGATGGTCGGATGAGTCCGAGGATTGGAGAGCTGTCGGGTGTTAGATAGAAGGGTAACAAGTGTTCATCGGCACGACTGAGATTGAAGTTGTCGCAAACATCGACTTGAGCAAGAAATGAATCGGACATGGTACAACCAATGAGTCCTGTATTATTGAGACAAAGCTTTATGTTCCGAGTTCCTGTGATCCGAGCTTGGATGAGAGACTACGACTGAGACACGTAATTTTATTGTCAATATAAAGTTTATTACTAAGCGTGCAATTAAAAGGGATGATTGTGCAACATACTAGAGTAGACTCTTTGTGGTGGCTGTTCCCTGGCAGGGCCGTCAAGGATAAACGCGAGTCAGACGCGAGTCACGTTTTCAGGGAAAAATAGAATCACAATGGAGGATTAAACCCTGGGAGAATTGAGTAATCACGTGTAATTATGAAGTAAACCAACAGAACCGCGTCTCTTTTACTTTTTCACCCAACCCATACGCACTCACAAAGACCACCAAACGACGTAGTCTATACATTATGGCAGACTACGTCGATCCAACAACAGGTTCATATGGAACAATACGATTATTAAACAAGGACACTCTTCAGCAAGTCGCATCTTATCCAGTGGATGAGGAGCGGACGACTTTCGGCAGGTGAATAGTCTCCACTCCTAATTCGGTCCGATCATGCCGCTCAATCTTTTTCTATTTCAGAGATACTAAATGCAGTGTTCGCCTCTACTTTCATGACGTTGACCCACTCCATTGCACTTTGTATTTTGATGACGGCAAAGTGAGTTCAATGTCAATTATGACCGGCAGTTCTGTTCACTGACTTTTGCATATCATCAGGCATATTTAAACGTCTCTGGCGACTCGGGTGTTATTGTCGATGGAAATCATGTCACAGCAGGCTCCACCGTTTGCCTCAACAACGGTAGCCACTTTATGATTTGGCGCAAGCTATTCCAATTCACACCACCTCCAAGAGAAGTCAGAGCAAGGCTATTGGCGGTAAGCCGCTTCATTGTTTTTGTATAACACCAAGAGTCTAATGTGTGACAACAATCAGACCCCTCGCCCAAAAGCTCGCAAAGCTCTTAGAATGTCCATGGTCAACTCCGCCCTAATCCTGACACCTCAGAGAACATCGCCCACCCTCGACCTCAGAACACTCCAATCTCCTATAAGACCTTTCAAACACAACCCAACAGAGGTCATCAAGTTTGTCCACAGTGATCAGGTAGCCGTTGTTGAAGATGTCGCAATTCAGACTTCCCCATTCGACAATGAGGAAGACTTACGATCACTTGTTGCATTGGAAGAAGTAGAAATTGAAGAAGAGCCACCTGCTCCCGTGAGTATTGAATCGCGGTTTGTTCTTACGATTTGCTGACCATGTAATTATACACAAAGGTTTCTCCTGCACCTTCCTCTACACCATACCAATTTGGAAAATCTCGATATTCTATGAGTTCTCCAGCTCGACCCTCCTCTCTTTCTAATTATGCCGAAGCATCTAGTCATCGTCGTTTATCCCTATATCAGTCTCCCGTTCGAGGTGTACCTTCACCCCAGCGAGGTTCTCCCTACACTGGATTGTCTGCTCGAACACCTGGCCCACCTCGTACTCCAAGGCGTCGCTCGAAGGGAATGTCAATGCATAAGGCTGTTTTGATGCGGTCTGCCCACCGAGCTCATGTAGCTGCAGAAAAAGCTAGGGAAGAAGTTGATGAAGAAGGGGAGGTGGAAGATGTCGTTAGTCCTGAGAGAGTTACGAAGCCCTTACAATGGGAGACTCAGAACGGCGACCTAGATGCAGAAGGGGAAGACTATGATGACGATGATATGGAAGAAGATGAGGAAATAGTGAGTTCATATCAAGGACGTTGCTCGTGGTGCTGGTCATTGACGCCGTTCCTAAGCTTGACGATGGTCCTCAGATACCAGCACTTGACCTTACTCAAGCTGAGGCACCCATCAGCACTCCCGAGACGGCGGATACTGGTCCCGAAACACCTTCAGAACAGATCACAGAGGAAACCGATGATTCAGTGCTGACTGAATTCCAAGAGGAATCAAACTATACCTCTGAAGATCCCTCAACCGATGCCACCAACCTGGAGCCATCTCCAGAAGATGCTGGTCTGAAGCAGACAGTGACTCCGCCGCGTGAGGCGCGAGGACGAAGGCGGCATCTGGTGAGTTGTCATCACTAGAAATTCTAGCGAACCATGAGTTAATTGTGCCATTAGGGATCATTTTACACCCCACAGGCTAAGAAGCCAGTAAGGACCACTCTATCCAGCCAGCCCAGGCATGCCCGCCGTACCCGTGCAAGTGTTGGGTCTACTCCATCAAGTGACTGGAGATCGGGAGGTGGAAGGTTTGGAAGGGCTGTTAGACCTTCTTTGATTCCAGCTGAGGAGATAATGGAAGAAGAGGAGGAAAGTGACGGCGACGAAAACGATCAGGAGAATCAACGACAAAGCTCGTCTCCTAATAAAGACGAGCAACGATTGGAGAAGGTACGGTCATTCGCAAACTTAGACCTCATTGCTAGTTCTGATTATTTTAAACAGGAGCTTCGAGCTAAACGTCGCCAATCTGCTCTGGCCGCAATTGAAGCTAGTCCACGTACTCTTCCTAATCCCTCAAGCAGGCGGTCATCTATCTTCACCTCTCCGACTAAGCGTACTGCAGCTCCGTTGCTTGGTCTTCCTCTACCCTCTCCAGTTAAATCTGCTCCAATCACCAGTAATGTGGACGAACCCGTACCTCAGGATACCTCTATGATCACAGACGATGCTGAGGACAGTGATACGGAGAGTGAACCAGAAACTGTGGACGACCTCAGGAAGAATGTGGAGAGGATGAAACGGGAAAGCATGGCCAGGGCGTCTCGGTTGAGCCTAGGTGCCCAATCAAATAAAGCTACAACCCCAGAATCAGAGGAATCAGAATCCAACCAGGTGGAAGAGGATGCCGGTGATAGTGGCACGACCGGAAACTTGTCTCGTGATGACATGGAGGTGGAGGTGACACAAACCTTCACCGATACCGTTCAACCCCTCAATACGAGTGAAGAAGCTGATTCCTCAATGGAGTCTAGACTCTCAGTGGATCGATCCCTTGGACCTTTTGATGATGGGTCTGAAAGCGAGGAAGAGACCGCAGAACCCATGGTTCAGGATCAGGAGGAAGAGCAGCAGATGGAGGATGTGGGTCCAGTCACAACTTCGGAGGTTGAGGCACCTCCCTCGCAGGCTCCAGTCCCCGCGACCCCTCGTATGGATGGTTTAAGGAATCTGTTTGCTCCACCAGCAGAACCTGCTCCTACCCCTTCATTTGTTGGCATGCGAGATATATTCAAAAACCAGCAGCAACCTCCCGCCACACCTTCATTTGATGGAATGCACGACATGTTTGCAGAACCAATAGTGGAGAATGTGGAAGAGACAGCACACCAGAGCAGACCTGAAACACCTGTGGAGCAAACCGACGCAGCTTCCGGAGTCGAATCGAAACGGGTCGTGTCAAAAATACCAACCAAACGGGGCCCTCCTACACGTTCTGGCAAATCTACCTCTGTCGCTGCCCCACCTCCAACCGAGGAGTCTAGTTCAGCGTCCCTCGTGAAACGGTCAACCAGGAGGAAACAGACTACCGAGGAAGAAGCGCCTATAACGGAATCTGCACCTTCGACACGTGGACGTGCTCGCTCCGCCACGCCTGCAACTGGACCTGCTGGTTCCACCCGGTCACGTCGTACCCCTGTGGCTGAAGATCCACCTGCAGCTGAGGAGTCAACGAAGCCGGTTTCGCCATCAAAGCGCTCGGCTCGGTCAAAGGTTACGCCGAGACTGGAACCCACGGTTGAGGAACCTACTGCAAGTGAAGAGCAATCCGAAGCACAAACGGAGGCGGTTGAAGAAAGGCGAAGGGCTCCATCTCGTATCGCTCGAGCGATTATGCTAGCACAAACAACTGCCAAGGCCTCAGGCCGTCGTACGGTCGCTGCGACAAAGGAGAAGGAGTCGGTGAACAATGAAGCGAATCCGCCTGAACCCACAACTGCTTCCGCACGGTCTCGAAATGCCAAGGGTACTGCTTCATCGACCACTACTGCAAGCAAAACGCAGTCTTCGCAGTCAGAGGCAGGGGCACGTGTCAAGCGCAGCACTCGAGCTCGAACATGGGATGAAGATGACGAGGAAGCAATTGTTGAATCAATGCCAAGGAAGAGACTTCGCAGTGCTAGCGTCAAAGTCGAGGAAGATGAGACCCCGCAGCATACTGTAGCAAAGAAGTCAGCCGCTACGACATCTAGAATCGCCACAAGGAGAGGCGCCTCTTCCGCTCCAGGTACTCGTCGTACGGTGTCGGTAGATCATGACAAAGAGAACACTCCTGAGCATTCGGGTCAAGAAAGCTCTTCGTCCAAGTCATTCACCAAGACGCGTCAAACTCCGGCCACTGCTTCGACTGTTAAATCCGCTTCAACGACCAAAAAGGCTTCCACGAAAACCACGGAAAACACCAGTTCCAGTTCTCGATCGCTGAGAAGTAGAACGAGATAGCTAAGCTATGTATAATCTTTTCTTCACTTGGACATGAACTACATCTTTCAACCTCCTCGATCAATTGTACTTTCTTGCAAACTGTATTTCTTCGACTTGGTCGTAATATATGACGCACCACTAGCTTCTATGTTGTCAAT
>WSTZ01000251.1:0-27493 GCA_019632295.1 Tulasnella sp. 418 | reverse complement strand
CCAACTCTGCATCGTGCGCAGCTTGGATGTCGGCGGTTTGCTGACATGGTGAGTGAGGTGTGTGGTGGCGGTTTTTTGTTTTCTCGAAACCACTGAACTGACGCGCTTCCCAAGCTAAACAATGTGTACGGTTTGTTTGTCGAGTAGAATACAGTTGTTGGATGTTCAACCAACCAAAGCAACGCAACCGTCATTACCAATGCTCAACATCAGGCTGGCCCATGATAGCGTACATGAACCTCATGCGATGGGGTCACTTGGCTATACTTCAATTGCGAAAACACCCGCCAGGCCTCTCATCACCAATCACTCCAGAATGCTATTAAAGGAAAACGCCGTTGAAAAGCAGCCTGTCAAGGGCAAAAGGATAGCTTATCCCAACACCCCAGCTCATGGCATTCGTGAGTTGCGTTTCAATGTAGTTACTATTGTTGCTTATCCAACATTGGTTTTAGAGAAGCTCGATTCGGTTTCGAAGCCGCTTGCCCCTGCAGCTCCAAAGCTCATTGCACTCGTCGATAAAACGAACAAAACTCCGTTTAGGTCTCGCCTGTATAATCCTATGACACCTTTGGCAAGTGGGAAACAGCCCTCGACATCGTTCTCACCAATGAAAGCAATCCCGGAACCTGGAACTGTTATCAGACCTAGTGCTGCGAGAAAAAGCATCAGGCTACCCCAATCTGCCAGTAGAAGCTTTGAAACGCCCGAAAGAGAGGGTCGTAAACCTTTTTGGGAGATCAGTGATGGAGATATAACCGTAGATTTGGGACCGTCAGAGCTTGTTCCCGATGGCCTTGTTGTCAAGGAAGAAGACGATGATGAGATTGAATATACACCCCCCGCAGTTCCAGGTATGATTCTTCTTAGCAGTTCGAGTATCCCTTGAGAGCTGATAGTATGTATGGAGACGAGGTTTACGATCCCGGTTTCGAGATGCCAAATTACATATCCTTGGGACGGTCCCTAATATTGTTCTCAGCACATCGGTGGATAGATAATTCTGCAATGGGTCATCCATTGTTACCTGATGGCCTCTACAATGAATTACTTGTCTCTAGCCGCAATTTCCAGAGAATTGGTTGGTATTTCCGTTTTTTGTTTGAGAAACAACTCAGTGATGATCCATCTAGACATTGACGACCCATTTCTCAAGCATGAATCCACAGCTGAAGATCAATCTCGCTGCTCTAAAGCAAAACCAACCAAGGCCATTACCACAAACGGAAAGGTTGCTCGACGCACTGCTCCCTCCACGGCCCCACGGTCCGATGCACGTCTACCTCCGAAAACGGTAAGTAATTTAGGTAAAGCTATCGACTGTAGTGTATGTATATTTATAATCGTTAAAGCACGAGAAATCAAGAAATACTTCCTCAGTATTGTCGAGTAGAAGACCAACCCGGACAGCTTCCACCGCAACCAAACCATTTTACACTGGAACCTGTGGCGACGACCAGATCATATTAGGATCCTGCTCCGAAGATGACAACTTGCATGCGGATTTCCTCTTTCAGATTGAACGGGGGAAGTGACTCCCTTGCACTGCACACGACCATCCTTGGGTTAGATTGTTGTCATTTTGTCTCAGTTTCCGTGGGCCTCCATGTTGTTCGGCCGATGTTAGGATGTTAATTGGCTATTAGCTGTACTATCCGAGTAGTTTTCCACATTCACAAATTCCCATGCTGTCACTTTGTTGCCTGAGACCCTGATTCGGAAGAACCGGGCTGAATTTGACAGCAGCGTCCGGGAATCACCGATGCATCCGAAGAAAGCCTTCACCCTGATTAGTGAAAGCTCTTCCTACTCAGGGTTCTAAGGAAGGGCGATACATCAAAACAGGCCAAGCAAGTCTAATCAATCTCTCGTTGTTCACTGGTTCATCGGAAGGTCGGACACGAAAGAATCTCATCCATGAAATAAAAGGATCGGAATGAGGAGCAGACCCTGGGTGTACCATGCGCTATCGTCCCTCTCCGATAGCATCTCCCCTCACCCCCTCTCTACACGACAACACCACGAATGCATTTCGGTTCTAAAGCCGATTTTGCTTCCGTAACCTGCTAATTCTTGAGTCCTTGGTTTAACGACATATGTCAAGTTTAGTTGTATAGAAAGAGATTTGCCTACGCCAATACTCCAATATGATATGAACATTTCAATCGTTCCGCTGCTTTCTCGGTTCTGTCAATTACATCACAAATTATAGGTTATCTCATCCTCTCGGATTAGGGTTCGCCATAATCTTTGCGAGCGCATGGAGTGTTTGATGGAGGTCCCTTGCCCCTTGCACCTTCGGTTTTTAGTCTCGGCTTTCAATCAGAGCTTATCCCTCGGCATCCACCGATATTTGTGTGTGTTGCTGGTCGATAGCCTGTCGCATAAAAAGGCCCAAAGAAAGGACAGCATCAAATTCACCCCACCTTCTATCGTTCTGACCCCGTGCATATTGGGACATGGAAGCTACTAACAAAATCGTTCGTCGTAAGTTATCATGAGCTAGTTAACCTGTCAATTCTTTTACTCAACCATGGTTATCATTGCAGGTGCTGTGGACCAGTTAGTAAAAGTTTCTCTGCTCCATGTCTTACTGTCCTGATGCGAGTCTACAACAGAACCTCCTTTGATAAAGGAGATGTATCTTTCATTCTTGTATGCTCAGCTCTGGTTCTCTTCATGGTTCCGGGACTAGGTTTTCTATACTCTGGGCTCGCGGTAAGTATTCTACTGCTTTCAACCTGTTTACCCCTCTTTACCTATTAATATCCTCATTCTTTCCTTAGAGGCGCAAGAGCGGTGGGTACACATCTGACTTGTCGTAATCTGTGTTCTTACCTACATTCTTAAATGAATAGCACTCTCACTTCTCTGGGCATGCGTGTTCTCAAATGCTGTCGTCATCTTCCAGTGGTATTTCTGGGGCTATTCGTTGGCATTCTCGTCGACAGGTTAGTGCATGTCCCTACAGGAATCATGGTAAACTCACATCAATACCTTTACGTTAGCTACCAATGGATTTATCGGAAACGTGAGACATATAGGACTCAGAAACGCCTTGGAAGCGCCTAGCCCAGGCTCCCCCCTTATCCCTGAACTACTATACAGCTTTTACCAGTTACAATTCGCTGCAGTCACCGTGGCTATCTTGATGGGTAGCATTGCTGAACGCGGCCGTGTCATACCTGCCATGATTTTCAGTTTCCTTTGGCTCACTATTGTTTACTGGTAAGTACATCTCACTATTGCTGTCATATCGGCTACATCGCTTCTCTTTGCTCATCTTTGTCTTCGTACAGTCCCGTCGCTTGCTGGGTTTGGAACATCAATGGCTGGGCTTTCGTAAGTGTTTTCGACTGATGGTCTTGAAATTTGCAGTTGACTTAGTCATGTCGCATTATCAATAGAAATGGGGCGTGTTGGATTATGCAGGCGGAGGCCCTGTCGAAATCGGCTCTGGTGTGGGAGGCCTAGCTTACTCCCTTGTTCTTGGCCGCCGAACCAAGTCAGAGTTGGTGAACTTCCGACCCCACAATGTAGCATTAGTTTGTCTCGGAACGTTTATGCTTTGGTTCGGATGGATTGGGTGAGTGTCTACACTTATCTTATATGCCATGACCTGACTGTAGCCAATAAAGATTCAATGCTGGATCGGCATTTGGTGCCAATCTTCGAGCAGCTGTTGCCGGATGGAACACAGGTATCGCCGCGGCTTTCGGAGGTAGGCCGAATTGCAAAATCCATCTGGTCAATACATCTTAATCGCTATTTCTAGGGATCACCTGGTGTCTTCTTGATTTCAGACACAATCGCAAGTACACGATGGTGGGCTTCTGCTCTGGAACTATCGCAGGTCTCGTTGCGGCTACTCCAAGCTCCGGGATGATTCCACCATGGGCGTCCGTCGTCCTAGGAATAGTCACTGGTGCTGCTACTAACTATTCGACAAAGAGTAAGCCCTCCAAGTCGATGAATTGGTATTGAGCACAACTGATGATTTCCTTAATCAGTTAAACACATGATTCGCATCGATGATGCCCTTGATCTCTTCGCTGAGCACGGAATGGCCGGCATAATTGGACTCCTCTTCAACGGGGTTTTTGCTGCAGATTACATCATCAGCTTGGATGATGTTAACACTGCAATTCCTGGGGGCTTTATGCAGAGAAATTTCGCCCAATTGTACAAACAATTTGCCTACGTTTGTGCTTGCAGCGCCTATGTATTCGTTGTCACAGCCCTCCTTGCGAAGGCGATCGATATGATCCCCGGCTTGAAGCTCCGAGGATCGGAGGATGACGAAGTGGTTGGTATGGACGAAGTCGACGTGAGTGTTATTCAGCATGAGCTTTCAGTCTTTTCAATATCTGACAAATCCTATGTATCAGATTGGCGAGTTTGTTCAAGACTTCGTCGAGGTTCGCCGACACTGGAATACATGGGCAGAGTCCAACGAGAAAATTGTTGCCGCTGGCGATCGGCACGGTGGTTTCACCGATTTAGGTGTGCATAGCCACGCAGAAGCGCCAGCAAGCGATGGCACCGACCCCGAGAAGGGGCATTAATCGTCTTCAAAGTCATTCCTTCGCTTCATATTTCTCCAACAGCTTCCTTTCTTTAGTGTACTAAATCTTTCATCCCACTGTTGGTTGTTATTTAGACATCTTACATGCACCTCCTATGTCCTATCTCCTGAATGATTTGGCATATTCGTGTTTGATGGACGAAAGAAAACAATCGTGACAGTTACTATTTGCACCCCTCTGGATACTTCAGAGCTCACCGTGATTAATGCATCATGCGTAATGCTGATTTGATAGAATCACAATAGTGTAAAATTGTCCGACACATTTTTGCCATTGTTCTATAGCGTGCTGTGGCAGCTGATGGAGCTTTAGGAGATGAATGGGTAATCATTGTCCTCGCTATGTATTGTGCTTCGCGGTATCTGTAATTTCAGATGTGGGTAGACATCAAGTTTGGTACGACCACGGGGGTTCGCAGTCACTCCAGGAGAAAATCCAGGTGTAAGCATGATTGCTGACGCTTAGAAGTTCTTGCACGATAGTTTTCTCATGTCGGAACTGTTATCCAAAGTGTTAGCCATACTGATAGTAGATCGATGCAGGCCAAAAGTAGCTCCAACGTCGTCGAATAACAAGAAGATAAACCCGAGGCTTCGCCTTGTTATTGAGATATCTCAGTTGTCCACCAAAAATCATGTCCGAATGACTCGTTACAAAAGCCAAACGAAGGCTTTCCCAATTGCTCAGATCGTATGATTCTTGTGGGTATACCAGCCTGAGACCCCCAATTTGCATTTATAGCAGGAGAGCCGTCAAAAGAAGGTCGAGCTTGCCAACGCTTTGCACTCATTGAAACTAGTGAACAATATCGTGTTATGACTGATGTAACCGAACAAGAATAGGGCTCAGTTAAACTGCGTATCTTGCTGTCCATTCTTGTGAAACCCTCATTGCATCCTTCTCGTTTTCCTTGTAGTGTTTCGCCACCTAAAGCATCTCTATCAGACGAGTGCCTACCACACAAGCATTTATCTTACATCAGTCGCCAATGGATCATCCGGATTCGGGGCAGAGAGTAGAGCTTGAATACTAAGCAGCACAGTCCGGATCTGTAGGGCTGGTGACCATTTATCTAGTGACAAGATTCCAAGAACACTGTTGCGTCAATACCAGCCTCTAGAAACATAGCATAGCAAGATTAAAACGGAAACAAGCTCACCTTTAAGGATGTCCAAGCAGATTCTGCCTAACTTGTCTGATAGACGCGTCTGATGAATGTCTGACCTATTCAAGGCGATTTGAACCCACCTATATTCGGATGATAGATTTTGGTCAAGAACCTCACTTTTGGAGGACTCATCGGGTACTCTTCTGGCAAAAATAATTCAAGCTTGAAAATACCGCCTTCATTCATCAGAAGTCGTGTTAGGCAGCTTAACAATGCATCAGGTATTCTGTGGCACTAACCTTCAAACGGACTACCATGTGGACCAGTAATCGTGACATCAAAATATCTGAGATTATCTTCATGCGGTGCAGCAGATATGCCCGGAGCGGGATCAGCAATGAGTCGCTCAGTTTCCTAAGGACGTCAAGTATGGTGCTTAATGAAGGAAGCATAGTCGAAGCTGGAGGGCAACCCACTTTGATGATACGCTAAATTCTTTCATGAGTCAGCAGACTGTAGGAATTCAGGATCACATCGTTTACACACCTTAGGGAGAGCCATATTGAGTGGTTTGAATTGTGATCGATGTGGCGAACAATGTATGGAGGAGATTCGCCGCTAAAGTCCGAAGGCAGGGATAGGGTTTACACCTCCTTTCACACCAACAAGGACGCCGCCACAATCCAGCTGTCCAACTTCACTTCTCCCTCCACGCCGCAAGCCTGAACTAGATGCAAAGATCTAGGAGATTTTCGCTTTCCATTCACATACCAAACCGCCGCAATCCCATAGCAGGCTCCAGTCCCTCCCAAGCAAGTTCTTCACGCATAGGCCGTGCGATACGACGTATCCTTCGT
This sequence comes from Tulasnella sp. 418, assembly GCA_019632295.1. Taxonomy (NCBI): domain Eukaryota; kingdom Fungi; phylum Basidiomycota; class Agaricomycetes; order Cantharellales; family Tulasnellaceae; genus Tulasnella; species Tulasnella sp. 418. Next base: position 20,942 of record WSTZ01000251.1, on the reverse strand, counting down.
TTATCTCCCCGCAATGTCTCCTCAGACTTCCATTGGCCCATGGCCGACACTGACTATATGGTGATAATAATTCTGCCCGATTCTGACGAGAGCGCTAAGCATGATTATCCTCTGCAGTATGACGAAGACATGGATGTGTCGTATGAGGGCCTTCTCCGCTTGGCCGCTCGTATTGGTGATGCCAAGCCTAGAAATCTACCTCTTGATGTCAGAGCCAGCCTTCCTCGCTCCGTTTACAAAGATTGTAGGGCCGCTCAACTAGAACAACGTTGTCCAATATGCCTCGACCAGGTGGGGTGTTTGCTTTATACCCCTATTTGTACGAGGAGACCTGAACATTTTCTTTAATTGAACCATTTATCCAGTATGATAGCCGCGATATAGTATTGGGTATCTCGGAGTGTGAGCATTACTTTCATGCTTCGTGTTTTGAGGTATGTATTGTCTCGAACAAATCCCCCAATGTAACCTTAACCATGATCATTATTAACAACATTTACAGAAATGGCTAGACATGGCCAAAAATTGCCCTGTTTGTCGTCGTGACATTCAAGGCGACGACTTGTGCCCCTCTTCCCCCTTATCATTGACCACTTCTCCGACTCCCACGTTATCCACCAGTCCGTCAACCCCTGAACACGGGCTCGACTATCTGCTCCCATATAACCACATAGGCTGAGTACGAAGTGGTCCCGTATGCATCCATCTTAAATGGCGACATCGCAACAACATATGGTGTTCACTGTCATCAATGACAACAAGCGGCGGACCAGGATTTTATTCGTTGCATGGCTGCCTCTTCATCAAGCACCTTGTACCACTACTACATTTGCGACCTTCAATCAGCCTTGCCTGGCTAACATTCATTGATCACCTCTTTTCGAATTTTCTTGCCTTCACTGCATTATGTATGTATCTCCTCTCATTCATTCTTTACTCACCTTCCTTGTTTCTATTGTTCTTCATATCACATTCACCCCTCACTGACCAAGTTCAGTTGAAGTTGTGCCACCTTGTCATGTATTTTCTACTGTTACTCATAACCTGCCGTACTCTCAGTGCGTCCATTGACCAAAACATTGTTTGAACTCCGAAATGCAACGGAGATTGAATATTATTGTTGGATCAAACCACCAACATCAAAGAACTAAACCAAGCGTGATAGAGAAAAGACGATTTTCATTCATGGCAACAAAGCAGAAGTCTCGATCGAAACAAGCAAAGTCGATTACTCTGGAAGGAAGCACTGAAATAGTCACGGATTTTTTCAAGTTTGCGGTTAACGCGTACGTTTATCACGTTTTCGGTACACAGAAGACTTTCTGGTAACGTTTATTCAGTATTCTGTACCATAGAAATGTATATCCAGCGGATGACTTCCACATGGTCAAAAAGTATGGACAGGTTGTCCTCGTAACTCAGGACCTTGGGCTCGAAAGGTATATCGACACGGTGCTGGCTCAGGTAAAAGGTAGGCAAATAATGTTTCATTCATCGCACTTCCCGCGGCTGTTTTCATCTTATATTACCTTCCGACCCTATAGAATGGTTGAACTCCGGGTCCATCACGCAACTTGTCATCGCCATAGTGGCACGTGAATCTCAACTTACATTAGAACGCTGGGTTTTTGACATCAAGTTGACATTACCACCGCTTGCTACAGCAGAGAGCCAGTAAGTAGATCATTGTGCGCGTCTCGTTTGTCACTTGCGCCTTAGCTGACGGACTTCGTCCAAAGGTCGCAGTCTCTGCCAGCTCCCAAACCGGATTCAGAAATTCAATCCGAAATCCGCGCTATTATCAAGCAGATAATCTCATCGAATACTTTCCTCCCAAACCTCAACGAACCGACGTATTTCACGGTTTTGGCTTATACTCATGACAACCCCGTGACTCCCGCTGGAGATATGAGCAAACCCCCATCTTTATGGGTCGACTCCGACCCTCTGGCGATTGAGCAGGAGAAAAGTCAGCAAGTCAGGCTGAAGAGCTTCGATACACAAATTCATAAAATCGACGCCATGGTTAGTTATCGACACGAGTAGATGTAACATCTTGTGAATATCAAAGTTGGATCTGGCCTCGCGGTTCAATCGTCCTTGATGTCTTAACATCCAGTTTACGTACAGCGCTAGCTTTTTAGTATATTCATATCATATCGCTTTTTATGACCATCGTCTCATTACCAAATTTTAACTCAATATGATAAAAGTGAGCACGCTATAATCTTGATGGGCAAGCGACTGCAAGCACCCAATGTTATAAATATTTACTTTATTGACTACCACCGATGTTGATACCGACAGTCGAAGATGCTTCAAACCACGCACTCGACCTAGCTCACTGATGAATCGGGATGCACCAATGGATCCGGTTATATTTCTACCAAAGATTTGATGTGACATATGAGCATGATCGAAGCAATAGTCACTGTCCAAGTATTGTTCAACGAGTGATGTTCCACTAGGGGACAGAAACGGCGATCAATCTACCAGATAACGGATCAACTTCATTCAGGAATTAGTTCGAGTCCAGGCAACTTAATATCGTACTCGAATATTACCATCCAGATGAGCTGGCCTACAGAATAATGACTGTCATTGTACGCTCGGCTTGGGGATAGATAAGCCATAATGCCCCATCACGGCTTCTAATAGCCTCGCTATATGCCTTTGCTAGTCAAGTTATTGACAGAGCGGTTTGTTGCCTTGTCAGAAAACTAGAACTCCTATCTATGGTTTTGTTAACACATTTGGTGCTTCCACTTTTACGCCTGACACCTAATCCACTTCCAAAGCACCAGCCGTACTCATAAATGGAGACACATTTGTATCAAAAGGAACCATAGAGTAGGCCCGCTGGCCAGGGGCGACCAAGCTCAACAATCATTTACATTTATTCCAGACATATCAGTCTAACTAAAATTTCAGAAGGCAATGACTTCGAACGAATACGAGACCACCTTATTTCCAGACACATGTGGGTTGAATGGTGATGCCGGAAGTCAACAGAGCCTTAGGACAGTATCGCGGGATTGCACTATTCCACGAATTCGGCATAGAATTCGGCATAAGTAGAAAACTGCAACCGTCGGAGGAGACCCCGCCCAAACTCCCACGCATTGCTTTCCTTTGAAAAAGTTTGACCAGACTAACCCTCACATGGCACATAAACGAGGGAAGCGCTCAACACAAGAGAGGTTATATCCATTGTTTGCGCAGCAGCGATATGTTACCTATGATCAATTACTTCATGTAGAAAGCTGGATCTTTCACCTGTGAACCACGAGGATCGAGTATCGAAAAGATTGCTATGGGTCCTCAACGCGGAGAAAGTAAGGAAGGACTATCAAGAAAGAAAAAAGGGGAAGCCAATGGATCGTCTTCATGATGGTAAATCTGACCAGAAAAGGAACAATAGAAGAGGCGACACTTTCAGGGTGAGTGGACTCAATTAACACACTCGGACGTTTCTCAAATTATCTGATCAACGATGATATGCTACCAATGAACATACATGTCCACGCAAGTCTCAGGAACCAGTGTCTCAATACCAGCAAGTGTCCACAGATTCTTTGGTGTGTGAAGTCCAACACTAACCTTTTCCTAATAATTGTCGCTAGGTATAGCTTACGTCAAGATGATCAAGTCAACGAAGAACCGCCTTATAGAGTCGAGCGCCAGAAAAAGAATGATATCGAGCAGGCCCAGGCAGATGCCGTGCCATACTATTCTCATCAAGGACTCCGTATCGAACGTAGGACTTCGGCAACGAAAGGGCTGTCGATTTCGCATACTACTCCATCCCGATCAACTGAGTTTGAGAGGAGAACCATTAGACAAAGCTTAAATGACATCGTGAAGGCCCCGCCTTTGTTAACCAACTTTCCGAGGACCAATGCAGATTCACAAGAATCGAGTGGATCTCCGTATGGTATGGAAGCAGAACGCGAGCGGGCAATCGCACATTACAGAGCAAACAAGCATCGTAGGCGATGGCGGAAGGATATTGGCGAGGGCAATATTGATAGTAATTGAATGTATCGTATTCATGTTCCTTAAATATGTTATCTGCGCTATTTTGTGCGGAGATAACGCGTGTCTCGAAAAAGGGAGACTCCTAAAGGGGTAGGCAGTCACAAATCAAACTTCGAACTGCTTTGCTGCTGTTAAGCGGTTGAAATCAATTGTGGGCAATCCACCATCACTGTTCTTGCTCCAGCTATCTGAAGGGTTCATTGTGTCAGCATAATCTTTGCAGTGCTACTACTCTGCGAAGGATGGCGAATACCGTTATAGCAGGAGCACCGAGCTTGACTCTTCTTCATCCATATCTGGCCCAGAAGGAACAGAAAATTGACGCATTGGATCGGTTTGTTATCTGTACTATCTAAGAAGGGGTCGTTCTCAACATGCATTCTATTTCAAGGGTATCCCATGACCTGCTTCGGTTCCAAACAACGGGAATACCGACGTCTCCCTTGTCCTGCCCGCCAACCTTGACCCTGACACACTCTGAACATCAGTTCTTTGAAAAAGTAGCAGAGCTCTCTAGCCAGCACCATCTTAGCGAGTATAACAAGCTTAAGCATGGTGGCCAAGGTTTGTTAGCATATCCATTTACACCTGTTTTTTTTTTATCTAACTTTTTTTTTTTCCTAGGATCTCCTTTTCTGTATATTCCTCTTTCTGTTCGTGACCCGCAAGAATATAAAGAGCTTCAGGGAAAGCAAAAGGCAGATTTGCTGGGAAGGGCATTCTTCCCGGCACAGAGGCATGAGGAAGACCCTGGTTCATGGCGCACTGGTTCAGGACTCCGAACTCCTCCTTCTGGTACCGGAAATGGGTCCGACTCTCATCTTCCTCCTTTCAACTCTCAGACAGAAACTAAGGATTCTGTGCACGCGTTTTCGGAGCAATGTTGCGTTTTGAACCCCTCCTTAAACCACACTCTCCTTGAAGAAGCCATTTTACATGCTATGTCATCACCTCTCCTCCCACCTCGCATCGAGGACACACACCCTCAATCATCTACCTCTGTATATCGGAATGAACAAAGTAGCTTCTTATATCCCAACATTCAAGTTAAAACGTCGGTATCCCATCCGATAAAGTAAGTAACTCCACCTACAGATTACTGGTGATCATTGGGTGCTGACGATTCATTACATTCGTTAGTATATCCACCCTAATCCCACCCGAATTTCTCGCCCTCGTTACAGCTCACTTCCGTCAAAACTACCCAGTTTTGTTTTCACGATCATCCTGTTCCTCACTTCAGCATTTGCCTGCTATCTTGGACATGCCCATCGAACTCCGTTTTCCTCACTTTCTGAAGGAAAGCAGAGGAAGCCACCCAGGCATTCAAGCAACCTTTCATAGGCAGGAGCGCCAATCTTGGTGTGAACGCCGAGATGGCGTAGCAGAGCAGAATCTGCTTGTCCCCGAGTTTCCTGCGTCGACCGCTGAGGGGTCAATAGGCTATACAATTACTGCTGCCAACTCCTCTCCCTCGGATATCGCCAACATAATGGCATTTCCCAGAGTGGCTCCGGATATGCGTATGAGAATTTTCTCCTCTAGCGCCGATAAGGGCTCTTCAAAGCCCCCAGGTGGCCGTACAAGGTTGATTTCGGACAGGGATAGTAGTCGTATTTCGACATCCTCGTTATTCGAAGGTCATATCAAACCTTGCACCAAGTTGGTAACATTAGGCACAGATCTCGATGCGCCAGTTATAAACCCCAGGATGACGTCCGACCAGTTACGGATTGGGAACCTATTCCTTTCATCCTGCCCTGGGAAAAAGGTCCGTCTCAGCGGACCCGTTAAAGGACGGGGAACCATTTCTCGATCGTTATCTATGGATCTTTCACGTATCCGTTCACTCGGGGTTGGCCTAATAATCAATTGCTTGAATGATGAAGAATTGCACTTTTTGGGTGCATCTTGGCCCGAGTATGCCGATGCTGCTGCCAGCATAGGCATTGATGTTCTTAGGATACCCCTAATGGAGGGTCTAGCACCGACGGATGTAGGACAGTTGGATGCACAGCTGGACTGGGTCATAAAGACCTACACTTTAAATGGGGTCAATGTGCATGTTCATTGCAGAGGAGGGGTTGGAAGGGCAGGTCTGATTGCTGCATCGTGGCTGATCAAAATGGGATTTTGCGGATCTTTTGTTGAGCCTAGTCGCAGCGATCCGACCTATCACACCAATGAAGGCCCCATCAACGGCTACATGGGATTGGTTATGCCTTATGAACCCTTGGCTTTAGCTGAGCGTGCGGTGTTAACACTCCGTCAACGTCGTAGCATCAAGGCTATAGAGACCTATGAGCAGGCGCAATTCTTGATTGACTTCGCCGTCCATCTTCGCGATAAGATGAAGTGGAACTACCACAAGCATAACAACATGGCCGATTCTTTGATCGACAATAGGCAGTGTAACGAATGTTCCATGGTCACGTGATGGGGCGTGTGCCGTCCACCTTGTGGAATCTTGCATCCGACGATCAATCCCTTGATGTCATACGTGCATTGTGGTCCGATCCGTCGCGATGCATTAGCGAGAATGATTCGTTTATCCTAGATTCACTGGACATACTCATTCTGGACGTAGCACTGCACACTTGTGTAGAAGACACTTGACATCTTGGATCCCTTCTGCATTTAGTTATTGCTTTGCAATTATTTGGTTTTCAGCCTATTTGTAGATGACGAACATCATTATTTTACTCTCTTTTAGATCTGGACATCCCTTTACCTGTTAGAACATACATAGAATCATTTGTTGTAGAACAATGATGGATGTAGCAGCACCATGCGTGAAAAGAGGTTCAATCATCTACAGGAAGAAACCTTCTGCCTAAGGAAAGCCATGAACCCAAGGTGCTAACTCCAAGGTTCATCGAACCCAAGATGCCAGTTCCAGAAGGCTATAAATTGTAAAAAGGAGATGTTATACATGTAATGACCGGCGACCTAACGAAACACTCGTTTGGATGTAGTTATGGCGGACATATACCAGTTCCGGAGCACCTTTAGGTGTGCTATATCTGTTGAAGTTACTGTTCAATTAGACCACAGGGATCGTACCACCTCTCGTTAAACAAAACCCAATTGTTGAAGTCAAAGATAAATCAGGCATGTCATGCATACCTCGTTGGAGCAATTCTCCTAGAGATAGGATCATGAACGATTGCCAAATCACGTTTCTGGAGAATGATGTTTACTGTATCAATTCAGAAAAGTGACCACACACAAGTATCACACGAGATACGAATTCTGATAGGCTGGTATTAACCAAGTACGGCAGTCTATGTATTAGCAATCACCCAGGTTGAAAAAGAGTGGTACCGGCAAAATAACGGATGCAGGGACAAAAAAATTGACGTATTGGCCAGCATTGAGCATGAAAAGAAATGAGGGAAGAATGCGCTTGCGATGACGGAGTGTTAGAATATTGAAGATGCGGTTTAAGAGAACGAATGTAAATAGCAATGGCGGGATAAACATTGAAGAAAGATAGCGTGAGAGCGTCGTTGCAATAATCAGAGCTCAGAAACAGTAAGAAGTGGAGATGTACGATATTCCTTGCGAATTAGAGCGGCTAAGGAGATTGTGTTTACCGTCTCAATGTTCGTGGTGGAGGCCCTCTCTGACTAGGATGTGATCCCAAGGGACCCATTGGACCCCATTCTTCTGCGGCAGACCGACTTCCACTTCGCTTCTTGACATGCGTCCTCCATTCGCCGTCAACTGCCGAGCTCGAACCGTTGGGGGTTACCTCTGATAAGGTGCAGATGAGGAAGTAGTCACAAGATATTGGGGTATCGACACACCTGGGTCACGATTGAGGGGAGCGTAGCCACCAGATGTCACTCCCCTTAGCTGGGGAGAATCAGAAAGTTGATATCTTTGAGTGATGCCGGCCGGTAGCGGAGGAACGGGAGGTGGGATATCATCGTCAAATCCCTGATTAAGCATAGCTTCTAACTCATCCTTGCCCAGAACAGGGCCGTCCCTGTCTAAACCAGCTGAAGGACTGTGCAGAGCCATTGGGGGAGGAGGATACATGGAACCATTCTCGTTATAAGCACCAATTTGCGTACCCCATTGATCCTCATCGTTCGAGGAAACAATAGAAACTGTATCCGCGTCCCAATGTCCGTCATCTGACATTGGGCGGAGAAGAGCTGGATTGCTGCCGTTGTGATAGCCGACGCCAGGAAAGTTGGAGTGGGAGCGTTCCAACTCTCTTCTGCGCTTCTCTTCTCGTTTTATCTTGCGAAGTCGGGACCTTTCCCAGTCTTCCCATCGCCGCATTGGAACTGAGATTCCATCAAAGACGCCACCTTCATCTTCGTGAGCTTTTGTGGCACCTTCACCTTCAACCCGTCTACGTTGATCGAGTCAGTATGATATGGACTTGTAAGGTATAGAACTTATTTACCTAGTTTCTCCCCACGAAAAGTCGTCGAAATGCCAGAATGCATAGACTGGTAGAACGAAATTCCATATTGGCAATGCAAGAAGATAGATCAGCATCCAAAAGACATAGACCACCTTTCTCGTCGTCAGCAAAATCAAAACGGCTGGAAGACCAATGACCGCGAGTAGTAGCATCAGGGGGATTGCCTTTTCGAACGTGTCCGGAGGATTCATCGCCATGTTCACGACTAGCACATACGTGAGGGAGATGGCGACCGGAAGTACGGTAGTCCCGATAAGGTCCATGAATACGACGAACTGCATGCTAAAGCAGAAAGTACCGCAAAGATTTGGAACTCGGACAAGTTCCATCAAATTGTGTATGGTGGAGTTGATCCAACGACGTCGCTGGGAGAGTAAGACGGCGAACGTGTCTGGAGCGACTGTTCTGCATCTAGCTTGAGGACAGAACATCATTTTTCGGTTGGGGAATGTTCTGAGTAAGATTGTAGTGAGGAAGCGATCTTCTCCTAGAAGTAAGAGGTTCTTCTGATGTAAGGTTGTAACATCGCTTTGGCTATACTCTTTTACTATCTCCGGTTTTGTGATGAGAGGCACCCAATCATCATCCGAAACCTTGCGAGCCTTGAGCCTATACATGGAGAAACAACCCGGAAGGCATGTAACACCTCCAAATACAGACTCAAAGGCCTTTGCAAGGTGATGTGATATAAAATACTCGTAGACTTGGATGCCGGTCACCCAGGATTGGCGTTTATTGGCTATTCGTGTCTCGCCACAAACGCCCATTATAAGATTATCGTGCTGCATCGCATTGACGAGATGGGTGAGTGAATCGGGGTATACTTTGGTATCAGCGTCAACCTGTAAATTCAGAAGTCAGGGTGCGTCTAAATAATGAAATCACAATTTCATACCATCAAGCAAACTTCGAAGAAATCTGGAGTGACGCCCATCAATACGTGGATTTTTCGAAAGAGGTCAAAGTCAAGGGGAGTCATGCGGTCGTTATATGTAACCCGGGAAAAGAAATTCATGAGAATGAGTTGACTGTCTCGTTTTCCACGATTTCCAGGCTTCTTCTCTGTCTTAGCCTCCTTTTCGGTGCCACATTTGACAATGACAACAGTTGGCGTCCTCCTTCCTGCAACAGCTAGAGTGGGATAATTTGTGAATTTTTCTCCAAGTTATTCGTAAGCAGGATGACTAACTATAATGACCAGCATAAACCATTGCCCGGTTGTCCTTCTTAGCACCACTTCCAACGGCCATATATCCCATTGGTGTTGGAGTCCCAAATCTTGGATCTTGCTCAAGTAGCGAAACGCAAATATCTGGGGTACTCATCTTTTCCCCTTCTCCAGTGATGATTCCATCCGCAACAATGAATAGCAACTTCCTTTCATCGGCATACGTTGTTGTCGAGATCGAATCACAAGTTGTACGCAATGATTCTTCACCCTCGGAATAGCAAGTAACCAGGCAAACAGCAAAGAGTTCTGCTCCGATCTGGGCCATGGTTATAAGAGGTTGCTGGGCTGCTTTGGCCCCTGCAGAAGACTGAGGAGAAGGTACCAACGTGCTAGACGAAGGTACTGGGGAAACTGAGCGTGAAGACTTCGGCCCGGAATTGCCCTTCTTCTTCGAATTGTTCAACCCAACAGCCCAAGGTGCCGTGCCATTCTTGTTATCAACATTAACATTGGCACCTTCGGGCATCACCGCAGGGCTAATCACAGTCCTGCTGAGGTTGCTAGGAGGTGCGACAAGCCGAGAGCTCATGAACCAACTGAAAACACAGGCCATGGCAAATCTAGCGAGCACCAACCCCAAGATAACGACCAAGCTGACGTATAGGAACAGCTGAGATATGAAGCAACCGGGTGTGATTTTATCGATGTTCCCAGCAAAGTATCTTGACCTAAGGCATGGGACGGCGCGTTTGAGGTCGTTACGCTGGTAAAGGAGCCGTGTTGCGTCCTTTCCGTATTTCGCTGATGGTCCAGAGAGGACAGTGCGGATTGCAAGATCGAGATTGTCGTTTGGGATGGGAGTCGGGTGTGCCCGAAGGTATGGGGTGAGATTGATGACTGAACCATCAATCACGATATAACTTGAGAGAATGGAGACGTGGTCCCAGTCAAACCCAGTAAGCCTGCCCGTAGGGAAGAGATTGAGTGCCTTGAGCGTGCTTGCAGTCGGAGGGTCCTCTTTGCAGAAGTTGGGATCTGCGCAAGGGTTGTCCGTGGCAGCCGCGAATGATATGCCCGAGCAGGCGGAGAAGTCAGAGGCCTTTCTGATGAAGAGATTTGTAATGTCCTGGCCGGGGCTTTGCTTTGCGAGGGCGTAGAAATCGACGTTCCTGGTGAGAGACTGAGAGATATTGTACTCGATGCCCATAATGCCGAGAGTGCCATTTGTTGAGCCAACTCTGGAGAATTTATTTGTGGCAGAGACTGAGGTCTCGGGACAAAGTGCTCTGTCAAGACCCATGGTCGCAAAGCCAACGGCTGCGCCAAGAACGAGGGCAATGAAGCAGAGAGCAATCTTTTCGCGCCAAGCCTGTCTTGTGGCTGGGGAACTAAGACCACCGATTGAGGAGAGTAAGATGGGAGGAGCCCAGAAAGTGACGATGTGAGCGAAAATTGACCATGGGTCCCAGGAACTGGAGGATGTGGTGATGGCTTGAGCAGGACCACCTGTGGAGGGAGGGACAAGGGGAGCGTGAGGGTTTATGAGGGGTTGAGGTGCGACAGAACGCTCTGGCTTTGTGAGAGTCTTTGCACGGCGAAGACTACCATTTCCAGCGTTGTGAGTGGGTTGTCGCGTCGGTGGAGGACGAGAAGTGGGAAGAGGGATACTAGAATCATTCAGTTGGGACTTTGAGTAGACCCCATTGACCATTGTAGTGACAGCGTCCGTCTCTAATGAAGGAGAGAAAAACGAAGGTGGATAATATAAGAAGAGCAAGTAACGGCGGTGAGAACCACCTTAGCACAGTTGCAGGACAAAAGATCAGTTGGCACAAGATTTCGTTTCCAACCGGAACGGAAAACAGCGGAGTTAACCCTGACACTGCTTCTTGGACGCCATGCCAGCCAGAAGCAAAAGCAATGGGGTGCATCTATTTATATGCTTAACGCTTGCTAATTCATGTGTATATACTCGATATTATACTAGATATAAGATTCAAGAGGTGCTTGTTTGGTATCAAGTAGTATTTTCCACTTTGCAAAAATGTGTACCTTTTACTGCGCCCCACTGGGCTATTTTGAGCCACCATCACCTGACATAACATGAAGTGGCGATCCCTTTCCCCTTACTGCGTACAAAACTAGAGCTTAAAGTTTACCAGAAAATACGTTGATTTGATGGGTGATTTGTCCGGCATACACTTTGCCAAGAATAGATGACATACTGTCATTACATCATTCATCAAAATGTCATGTGACCACAAAAAATCAAAAAGTTGAGTCTCCGATTCAATACCGTCGGAACGTTCAACGTTGCCAAACAACAAACGCTTCCAAGAAAAGAACCTCGCCGTCACCTCGAGCTTTATACCCCTCTTCATCACCTCTGCCGTGAAGCACGAGCCCGCGGCCTGCAGCCGGACATTGTCATTTAGATCTAATCTTTCACCACTTTCCTTTTACCCCATACGCATGCACTATTGACCCACCCATCATACCTCCCGACAGTTACAATTGCAATCGACACTTTTCATGCTCATTCGTGCATCGTCCCTCTTATTCGCCCTCTCGTTCAACGTTGCAGTAGGATGGGGAGCTGCTCCTACAGTGGACTTCACCAGGATGGGCTCCGTTGCTGTTGCCGGAGCATTCTCTGGGTTGGATCTCTTTGATACACCCGCGAGTTTCCCCATCGACCCTACTACTGCCACGATCCTCGCTCGCGCTCCCAATGGCACCATGACTCCAGTGGGTTTTACATCCAATGGTGGAAAAATATCCGCGGCTTGCTATCTCGACGGAAAGTTGTACATTGGAGGCCTTTTTTCCTCTGTCAATTCCGTCAGCGCTCTCAACATTGCCTCCTACGACCCCAGTTCCCGCACGTTTGCCCCTCTCGGAAGTGACGGAAATGGGCTGGATAACCAAGTGCTATCGCTCCATTGCGACGCTGATACACGCACCTTATGGGTTGGAGGAGCCTTCAAGAGTCCTGTCGCTGTTGGTGATGAAAAGGCCGCTTACGGTGGTTCCGTAGCATGCTACCAGCCCGCTACTGGCAAATGGTCACCACCTCCCTTCACGGGACTATCTGGCGCTGGGGCACGCGTCCTGGCCATAACTCCATCTTCATCACGTTCTGCCTTACTCTTCTCCGGTTCATTCATCACCTCCTTCCAGTCCAACTCCTCAATTCAAGCTATATCCAACCCAAGTGTCCCACAGTCATCGGGTGCTACCTCGTTTTCTTCATCACTCGTTCCCGTTCCTCTCACCAACGCAGAGATTGTAGCAGAGCCTTCGACCAGAGCGAATGGGTTTTCTGACATTAAAGCAATCCTCTGCCCGACTGGAGGAGATGGTCCTGGTCAAACATGGCGCTCTGCGGATGGTTCTCGGTCCGTCATCACGGTTCGCACCTTTAGGTTTATTACAGCTCGCGGATTTCGGTTGGGTAACACCTTTCTCGACGGGCGTGGAGCGAAGTCGTTCTTGTGAGTAAAATCATATGCTCATAAGTTTGGAATCCATCTCATAGACTATTTGATAGCATCACTGCCATACCTGATAACGACGTTGTCTCACTCACGTACATTGATCCTGCTACGAAGCAAAACGTCACTTGTTCAGACCCTTGTCCAATCCTCCATGATCCAGCAATTCCATACCAAGATTTTCTTCTCACTACGCCCCGCGTTATTACTGGATTCCAAGTCACCATCAACGAATGGTTTGGGGCTGGGAGTGGTCTTCATCTACTCCAACTACTTTCCGACGGTGCTTTTGCGACAGCCATTAATGGAGATAATTCTCCTTCCTGCTACGCACCCGGCGGTTCGGGCGTAGCTACCGACGGTAACTGGAGAAGAGTCAACGCCTTCACAGACATTGCCGGTACGACTCAGGATATCTTGACGATTGATGTTTCCACTTCAACTTCGTCGGCAACTGGCCCATCGTTAACGTGGCATCCGTACATATCCGCATCTGGCATATACGATGTATATTTCCTGATACCGGGGTGTCGTAACCTTCAAGATTGCGGTAGAAGAACCTCCGTAAAGGTTACCGTCTTTCCTGGTGGCGGCCTCCCGCCTCAGGTTACCACCATATCAGAACGAGTCACCGATGATACGATGCAGCTCATCTATAATGGGCCAGTCTATCCGAACACCCCGGATTTTACTTCCACAGTTACACTCAGCTTGGCTGACAATCCGGAAGGACCTGGGCAAGATGGTCTGTACACCTTGGTAGCAGATAGGGTTCAGTTCCGTCTCATTACTGCCAATAACGGTGATGTTGCCTTTGGCAATGGTACCATGAGCAGTGTGAGCACTCCAGGATTCGGTTTCTTCGAGTGGCCCCTGAACTCCCAAGGTTCAGTGAATGCAACGGGGATCCTATCAAACACTACTCGTACAGCTCTGGATGATTTGGCCCAGGATGTATATGCTGCCATCGGAGGCACTACCGTCAACGCATCGCCTGTTAGCATCAACGTCGCTTTTCCTCAATCATCAGACTCCATCATCTTTGCTGGAAGTTTCAATCTCAGCAGTCACGGCCTGAGCAACTTTGCTGCCTATGTAGCAGGAAACATCACAAGAGTCGGTGGAAACGGCCTCAACGGACCCGTTTACGCCATGATTCCAAGCGAAGATAGACAAACACTCTACGTGGGAGGTGCATTCACAGATACCGCGGACAGCAACAACAATCGCTTCCGCGGAATCGCTCAGTACAACGTAATGACTTCTTCATGGAGCCCAGTTGGTGGTGGTGTTGATGGTGTGGTGTCTAGTCTCTCTCTTGTCGATGGAAGGTTGAATGTCGCTGGTAATTTCACTCATGTGTTATCGACGAACGCGGCCGCTGGAGGATTCGCATCCTTTGATACTAAATCTCAGGCCTGGCTCAACCCTGGGACATACTTGATCGGAAGCTTAAGCTTAGCAGTGGATTCGGACAATGGAGGGGGTCAGGAATACATTGCGGGGAACCTTGCGGTTTTCAGAAGATACGGTGCCGATGGCTTTGCTATGTTAGAAAACAGTAAGGAAGGGCCCGTCGTGGTGAGAACACCTGCAGGTCAACTATCAACAGTGCAGTCTGCCCGAGCTCAAAGACGTCATCTTGGTGCCTCGCCACACCATCAGTCACACGATAACCTGTCCCAAAAATGGCAAAAGCGTCAAACATCTTCGTCTGGTTCACTACCAGTACTACCATCTGCTCCAGCGCCCGCCGTCCTTGCGGGGGCCTTTTGGACGAATTCTACTTCCGGAAGCGAAGTGGCCATCATCGGCGGTAATTTCTCGGTTCAATCATCAGGTGTAGGCCTCGCTGTATACGACGTCAAATCGAGACTCTACAAACCCCTCGTTGGCTCGCAGGTGGATGGCACCGTGTTGGCTTTGTATGTGTCTGGTGACACACTCTTCGTTGGAGGCGATTTCGCAATTCCAGGTGGAGATGGCAGGAGTCTTGCAATGTATGACCTTTCCCAACAAGTGTGGAAAACTGGTGTGCTTCAGGGATTGGAAGGTATGAACAACTCACTATACATCTGATTCTGAACTGACACACCCGCTATCCTTAGGTTCTCGACCTATCGTCCGCTCTCTAACTTCTGCACCCTCAATCTCTGATACACTCATCGTCGCCGGTAGTTTTGCCGTTGCTGGATCATCACCATGTGAGGCCATTTGTGCTTGGAATAACGCTGAAAAACGGTGGAGGTCTCTTGGAGCTGGATTAAGAGGTGAAGTTGCATCAGTCGACTTCGCGGGGGTAAGTCATCCTTTTTGGTAATTTCGTATTTGTAGATGATTTTTGACCGGAGCATCATCATATACTACAGCCGGATTACGACCTTCTCGTTGTGGGAGGTGCACTCACTCTTGCTGATGGTACATCTGCGAACGTGGCGCAATTCAGTTTCTCAAATTCCACTTGGATCCCTCTTGGCTCCACTACAGGTCCTGTAACCGCTGTCGTGGTGAATAGTCTCAACTCAAGTAGCATATTCGCTGCCGGAAGGTATGGCTTCTGCCTTCATCGTATTCTTTGTACGGTTCTGATTCCTCTCCACTGCAGAACCGGTGACAACACCAAATCTTACATATCACACTGGAACGGATTCACTTGGACGACAATTGGTAAGTTCATCGTTGATCTGTTGCATTTTATGTCTCAACTCATGCGTAAACCTGCAGATGGCGGGCAGTGGGATGGTGTAACACACGTTTCTCAGCTTCGTGTGGTCCCCTTACAAGATCAGCACCCAGGGACTGATATTATACAATCAGATCGTGGTCTCATGATGACAGGTTCACTGTTGTCTAACTCTCAAGGCGCAATGGGATCTGCCCTCTATGACGGACAAGCTTATCATCCGTATATCTTGACAAGTGCATCTGACGGTTCGTCGGGTTTCGTCTCAATGCTCTTCAATTCTATTTCGACATTTAGCTTTAGTCGAAGGCGTGAGTCATTTTGCACCTTTTTCCTCCATGCTGAATTCTTACGAGTCACGCTCAGGTTTCCTTGCCACGGGTATTGTCATCCTGATCTCTATTGCGATAGCTACTGGAATCATCTTTTTGCTTCTCCTGATTGGTATTTTGTGGACAATATGTTCCCGCAGGGAAGGTGGTTTGGCCAATCCAAATCCTGACGATGATTCGGACAACGATAGCTTCAATAGGCATCGTCCCTCATCCCTGCTTGAACACATCAACGCTGCTACCAGGACCACGATTCTCGGTGGAGCGACAAATGATGTCGCCCAAGGAGGTGCCCGCAATGCCAGGAACATGGAGGAATCAGGACCTGATGGAAGTGGATGGGCAAGAACAGAGACACCGAATGATCTACTTGGTGGAACAGCCGGTACAGCAATAGATGGAGCTGAGGACGTCTATCGTCCGACACGCGCTCGTTACTCATTTGATGGTACTGGAGACGGAGAATTGTCTATCGGCGCTGGAGCCGAGGTTGTTGTTCTTGATGATCGAGATCCAGCGTAAGTGTTTTCCTAGAACATTGCCAGTATCAATGTGTCTGATCGTTATCTTATGCAGATGGTGGTACGCCAGAGATGTGGCAACTGGCAACGAAGGAATTGTACCAGCATCCTATTTGTATTAAACGTTCCCCTCCTCTCTTTTTGGCCATTTTTTCTTCGTTCTATTCTCGCTATGCACCAATCACTACTTTTCCTCGAGGAACATATTCATATACTAGACTCAATGTTTGCTATCGGAATTATTATTGGACCGGTATCAGGAGTGAGCAGTTCGACGAACAGAACCAAGGAATGCACCAAAAATTCATCAATACTAAATAAAGCAACGACATCAAGCTATTCATGTACCATTCCAAGAAATGACCCCTATAGGCTAATAAACAACCAAGAACTGATTTGGTGGGTAACAGCGATGAGAACAATTAGTTAGCAAAAACAACCGATCTAAGCGGCTTCCCCATGACCTTATCCTTTGTCCGCCTTGACAAGACCACACCCTCTTCAGCTAATGGGTCCGCATCGATTGCCGCTTGCGACCAATACGTTCCTAACCACCCGCCTAGAACACCAGTTGCTCCCAATGTGGCACCAACAAGTGCTGCGATACCGACGAAAACGTAGATGGGATATAGCAGTTGCATGATGCCTTGAGCAAAAGCCAGAGGCCGCATTATGAATATTTCGAAGCAAATTTCGGCCAGAACGAAGCCAGGAGCAAAAGCGAAGCGGAGAAATCGTAAGCCATAGGCGACTACAGCCACAATGTTGACAATGATCACTTTCCAAAGAGATGTGACAATGTAGGAGCAGTAATATAAAGATGGTAGTACGCGGCGTAATTGATGGAGATATGGGACTGGAGCAACGGCAGCCTCTTTGGGAGGTCCACTAACTATTCAAAACGCAGTTCATTGATGAGCACAAGTGCGAAACAAGCATGGAACGTGAAGGCGCTCCTCACCATTTTGAACGGCCGAAGACGATGAGCCAACGAGCCATGGCAATGCAACAGTGAGAAAAACGAGTAGCAGGCTGAAGATGAATGTCTCTGACTTGATAACTGTCCAATGCGTCGTCATCATAGTTTTAATGATAGTTGTCAGTTTTGGAGAGGGGAATACCGGAGTTTAGGTAGTCATCACCGGCTTCTCTCATTGTAATTCCGACCATCCTGACCAACCCATTCAATCTTACAGTCAGACGTTTAGATGGCCACCTATTTTGACACTATCTCTAGAGTATGTTTGTTATTGATCAATTAGAAAGCTATCTCATTTGTTGTTTTCCAGTCCTTTGCAGACGTTCCGGTTACGGATGATGGTGTTGATACAGTTGCATTCTTAGAGGCATCGGAAGGGTTGGCGAAGATGTTTGGTAGAAATGTTGGTTATCTACTTGATCGGCGAGCGATATTGACTTTGACTCATCAGATCTTCTTGGAAGCGGGGCTTTCTCAGTTGTGCAGAACGACTTGAACGGAAACATCACCGTAAGTGGCTCGATTATGATGAAAATGAAACGCCGATAACGCCGCCCTCTATTTTGAAGAAAGTTCGAACGCGTTACTTGGTAAACCCAGAGAGCTATAACACAATTGAGAAGTTAGTCATTGGAGAGAAGGGCGAGAAAAAAAGAACTGCTACCGAAGGACTTTTATGGTTATTACGGTATGCAAAAGACACAGATTATCACCAAGTACATTTGTTAAAATAACAACTATAGCGGTCTACAGTTTACTTGCGAGGCGTTAAAACGATCTTATGCCAACAAGTCTGAGGAGCTCGCTGAGAGTTTTACCAAGGCATACGAAGGCACTCTCAAGAAATTCCACAGTTTCGTCGTCCGACCTGTGTTTGCGGTTCGAATATCAAGCATTTCTGGATAACGAGACTATCTAATACTTCCCTTCTATAGCTTGCGATGAAAGCCTGCCCGTATCGCTCTGACTTCTATCAAAAGCTTGGGCCTGCTGATAAGGTCGACACAGATATGCAGACATGGCTGACAGCTTTGGATGGTATTGTGAAACACCTCCAAGCCTTTTACGAAGATGGCGGTCATGGGAAAGGTTTCTGATGTTAATGACTGCTTGCATAGTCTGGTTCCATATGTCACACACCAAGTAGTTGACTTCCGAATATATGATAGTATTATATACTCTTGACTGAGATATCATCGTATCATTGTATCTTCTAAAAGCAAAAAGGGTAAATTGAACTCTGCCACGAACCATAATCTCCGACAAAGGCTTATCAAGCACAGCCTATATTAATGTGCCTCCTGTTGCCAACCAGTGAGGACAGGACGAAAGAACTGGAATAGGGCATGTTGAAGTATTAGCGTTAATCAACATGATTCTGTGATATGGAGAATCCTACTTGGACACCTGAATCACTGCAATATCCTTATTAACAAATCTTCCGAGTATAATTGGAGTTGTATTAGTATAATATCTGGACCATAGAAAATTGGCGCAGGTCACTGACAATAAAGACAGGGAAGTTGAGTTACTGCTGTTTTCACGATCAGCGGCAGTCCGGAAGTGAACACATGTGCATTT
This sequence comes from Tulasnella sp. 418, assembly GCA_019632295.1. Lineage (NCBI taxonomy): Eukaryota > Fungi > Basidiomycota > Agaricomycetes > Cantharellales > Tulasnellaceae > Tulasnella > Tulasnella sp. 418. The sequence goes on along the minus strand of WSTZ01000251.1, from coordinate 1,702 downwards.
TCTCTTTTGAACTTGCTGGGTAAATTCATGCCTGTCATGCATGAACATATGCCGATCAGTGATGCTTTATTTTTCCCTTCCTTTTTGCAGAAGACAGAGAGCTGGAACACAAACTCGGACTCACTGTTGACCGAGTCTACTATTAGTGGTTAGTGGAGAATGAACGGCAACAATTTCTTTTGAATTCAATTCTTTCCTTTTATGCAGAGTATATAGAAATATGCCACGGTGACCCAAATTGAGGTCTTTGACAGCTTTTCCAAAAGAACAATTCTGTGGAGCAAGAACTGAAGGATCGGCCGGAAAAAGATCTCAGAAAGTGGCTCTCACCTACCTCCAGCATGTATGTATAAATTCTTGTGTTACTATTGATATATATTCCAAGACGTAGGCACCTCCAGCAGTAGATATATTTGACGTAAACGTGGTCATACAATATCCCTTTGACAAACGAAGCATATTACACTTAGGAGGAGATTGAGATGGTTTATGGATAATGACACAAGGAACTTCAAGACTTTGGGCTAGGTACATCATGTTGGCGTATCGATAGGATAGATGAATGAAACCAGGTGTCGTATGGATGAAGATAATGTGTTGGTACTGATAAGGCTATGGTTAGCGTTGTGAGATCTAAGATTGGACGCTTCTTCGTTGCAGTATTCACAAAGAACATGCTACAAATTAAGAAATCGACTGAATTTGAACGGTAGTACCAATTGAGATGCAATTGCATTTGTATAAGAACCAGATAATGGAAGAAAACACAAATCCAAAAGCTTAAATACTAACATATTAAACCAAAATCAGTGATTCTCATAAATTGACAGTTTAAGGGGAGGTTTTTAAACACAGATAGCAATATAGCAGGGGAGCGAGATATCATTTCACACTCGCCAGAACAAAATCACCTTAATCATCTTGTATTCATGTTATCTCTCCCACGAGCGAGACAGTTGGGATAGCTTCCATAACTTGATTCTTATGCTAACCTGTGCCTTCAGCTGTCAAGTTTGATCCTTAAATAGATACTAATGATACATAGTTTCTAACATGATTCTGTCCACGCGATCACAAATTGCTTTAAAATTTGTTGAACCATCCATCCAATTGCATGATCTGCCAGTGTTACTTCGAAACTCAAATGTATTGTGGTAGCAAAGTGGAGACTATTGATTGGCAAGAGCGGCATCAGTTCTTTTTTCAATTCCCTTGTTATGTAGACAACATGTCCTGGATGCGTATTTTACCCATGTCACTGTTTATGAATAACATGTGTGAACTTAAAACAAGACTTGGACCGCAAAGGTAGCTAGAGGAGGCGTGAAGTGATTGTGAGTTCATTAGATCTAACCCCATGGCAATAAAGGGTCCAATACGAAGTTCCAAAGACAAGGGACATCTCCCTACCAGCATTAACTGACGTTAAGGCTCAATTACTTCAGTGCATCTGTTCTCCTTCAAAAACCTGTAAACTGAAAGCCGTTGTTGGTGCCTATACTCAGTGCCTTTATAAACAAAGTTAGTCTAGTAACTTTGATTCCTCAGGTCAGATTCACGACGCACTCTTGATCACTGCCACCATTTCCCTTTTTTTGGTTGACAGTGAATTCAAACCAGTTAATAGATATGTAAATTTCTAAAGGACCAGGGTCTTAAATGCGCAATAAGTGCAAGGTCTCTTTCATATGGGCGCTTTGTA
>WSTZ01000250.1:1663-14137 GCA_019632295.1 Tulasnella sp. 418 | reverse complement strand
GTTAAACGATAACGCTCCACCTAAATGTCGCGCCGAGACTCGCGCTCGAGTATGCCGAGTCGCCAAAATGACGCTTTGCAAGAGTTTGAAAGCTGTAGGTACCCTTGACGTGTAACCGCCGAAATGTAAACATTGAACCCCGCTTCCCCTCTTACAGTCAAAAGAAAGTACCTTCAAGTCAATAAACATATAGTCAAGATAAACTCGCAGCTACAAGTCAAGATAGAAGAACTGAATGATAAAATTGCACAACTAACCACTGAAAACCTCACCATAAGGGCAACAGCGATCGCCTTGACGCAACAATTAGCCAAGGAGAGGGACAAGAATAGGCATAGCGTTGATAAGTCTGCCATAGCTGCGGCAGATAATGCGGTACGTGTGACAATTACCTTTCAGTGTCTTTCTGGCTCATTCGCCCACTTTAGGCGGCTTTCATGATTCAACAATTAGAGACACTGCGTCAGTCGTTCAACAGGGTCACACATCACACCTCTCCAGGGTCCTCACCCCACAGCGGGCCTTCTACCCCTACACCAATGGCGGTCAAGGTAGCTCCAATACAACGGCCACGACCCAGTGTATCTACACGTCCAAACCTCATTGCCAAAGCACCCGATTTTTCGCTTATCCAAGAAGGTGACTCTGAGGAAGAAGAAGCGGAAGCGGAACGAGTCCTAGATCAACAAACAAAGGCGGCAGGAGATATACATCACAACGAAGACCTCAAGCCAACAACACCAAAGGCTTTGAAACGGAAACCAAGCAGACGGCAATCTGGCCTTCTGGCTCCAGTTACTGTTCGATCACCGACTCCCGAAGACTTAGCACCACCGCAAGACTCCGATTCTGAGAACGACGCAGCGGAGGACGAAGTTGACGAAATCCTATCACGCGGCAAGAAATCTTCCAAAAGGCGTACATCAAGTAAAGTCAATATTCGGCTTGTTGATGTGACCAACTCGCCTCCACTACGATCAACTGGAGCTGCAAATGTGAAAAAGAATATCATGAGCGTTCTTGCTGAGGAGGAAAGTGCGGGTATGTACTTGACTTGACTACGTATAAAGGTCCAAAATTAACATGGTTCTCCTCAGTCACAGTAGCGATGCAATCTCTGAAGCAGGAACGTAGTTCGGCCACAAAGCAAAAGGCACCCCAACCAGTTGTTGTGGACACACTCTCTCCTCTCAATCCTGAACCATCTGCGGTACCGGGGTCATCCCGTCATTCACGTTCTTCAATGGACATAGATCCCGTACCAGTTACAGAAGGCAGATCGACAAGAACGAGGAAAAGTGTGAATTACGCAGAACCCAAGCTCAATATGTGCGTTTCCATTTCCCACTCTGAGTAGTTCTCACCATATCTGATACTACTATTTTCAGAAAAATGCGCAAGCCCGATGAGCCACTGGCAGCACCATATGCTCAGCCCTCACTCACGGTGCTCAACGACTTCTTCCCTAGTTTAAACAAACGGCAAAGCACAGCATCTTCTGCGCATTCCACTCCTCGTCTGCGTCGAGAATCAAACTCGCCGGATCCTTATCAGCCGGACCATTATGATGCGGAGCAGCCAAAGGACGAGGAGAGCGCATCGGGTGTTCCAGATCAGCAACCAAGAGAATCACAATCACATCATACACAACGCAGGAGATCCAAACCAGAATCTGCAACGACTGGACTCATCACTACGACCGCTTCGCCGGTTATGCCTTCATCCGATGAAGAAATGAAGGATAATGTTAGTGAGGATGAGATTGTTGTTCCTTCGCCCGTTCACAGGTCTCCAGTACGACGGAAGACAAGATCTAGCCATCCCCCCACATCCAGCAAGGCCACCAGCAGCTCAGGTAGTATGACGTTGGAGGCAACGTCCTCTACACACCCAAAACCAATCTCTGCCCCATTGAAACCTTCCAAGTCTGCACCGCCTTTCTCTGCTGACTCTGTTACCGAAGTAACAGATTCTGGATCGGATTCAATCGCCGTCAGGTCTTTCAATACTCCGGGAGCCGGTTCAGGGGTGGAGCGCACCTTGGAGAGAAAGCCTTCATTGGTGCCTGGGCCTTCGTCCACATCATCGTCTACTTCTCGGAAGCGAAAGGCTGCACCGACTCGATATTCTTACATGGATATTGACTCTGATGACGATGTTGTGGATCGTGAAGATGATGGGGACTACAATCCAAAGGAGCGAAGGAAAAGCGGGTCTACAAGCAGTGGCGTTGCAGGTGGTACCAAGCAAAAGCTTGCTTCGGGGACAGGATCTGTTGTGACGTCTAGTTACAAGAGAGTTGGCACGAGTAGCTGAGTGAGCACAGGGATGCGCTTCTGGCGAGGAGACCAGGTTATGCCAATTGTTTCTTTATTACTGTGATACCTGTTGTTGCACGTTAATTGTGGTTATCTTTGTCGTCTTGGTTAATCTCTTTCTTTCGTTTCTTTTATGTTGCGTTTCTATCTTCTACGATTGGGGATGACAGATGATGTGAATTATGTGCTTATTCGACGACCAGATTATACATGCTAAACTAAGTTATTCCCGACAATTACATCAGGGGTTTTGGAGGTGCATAGTCATCAATTCCTCAACATTGGAAGATCCGCCTGCTCCTTCTGGCTTATTAGGGTCAATAGGTCGAGGTCGCTTGGGGGGTTTAACGTCTTCCTCCGAGTCACTATTGTAGGGTCGTCGACCAACACCTTTTCGCTTTGGGCGGTTGGATATAATTGAAGGACCAGCATCAGCCTCGACTATGATATCATCGTCTCCATCTTCATCTTCTTCATCGTCGGCTCCACTCCCAGGCATTGGTTCCTTTCGAGAATGATTAATGACATACTGACCCTTCCCGTTGAGCGGTTGAGGATGTGTTTCTACCCATTCAGCAATTTCACTATCAAATCGAGCGCGGTTAGTCTTGTATCTGTTCCGCCATGAGTTCCACGAGTGCCTTGATGCCCATGGGTATAAGTCGGTCTTGATTATTGTATAATGTCAGCAGAACGTTTATTTGATAATGAGGCGTAAACTCGTACTCTTTCGCAAAGTTGCTTGAATAGTTCGTTTCCAGTGCGGCCCGCCATAGTTGGATACGGTATCCGTTTTCCTATGTACGCCACGAGGAAAGCGTCATCTTCCGCAGTATATTCCGTCCGCCTGCCTTCGACATAAGCATGCACTAATAAGGTTGGAAGAAAAGAATTGCACTCACGTCGAACCAGGTTTTCGACCGCCAACATTCTTGCGGACAGGTAGTACATGTTCATATTTTTGGTTTGCGATGCAAGTTTGCAACCACTCAGGGGATTCTATCCAGACGTCATCAGAATGTTCATACTTTTTGACCAGACGACGGTATGCCGGCTTGTTGATGTCAGCAACTATCACTCCAGATTTGGGGTGTTGCTCTAGTACTTTTCCGCCGTAGGTCTGCGATATTGAGTGGTTGGCGCGTTGTTTGCATCTCCAAACAAAAAAAAACACTTACCGCGATTTTCACCCTCAAGTCTTGTAACACTGGAGGCTCAAAAGCGGTAGATACATGAAATGCCACCGGCGCATCATCACGTATAAAAATTGGGGTAATTTTCTCAAAATCCTGTATGGGTAGTAGTGAACCGTTTGCGACTGACGCTGGTACCCAGGTGTAGCCAACAACGTGTCGCCCGGGTTTGTCTCCCGTTACCCACTTGGCAGCAAGTCGTTGTCCCTTTGCAGATGCCGGATCAATCAAGACGTATCCTTTAAGTGGGACCTGGGAGATGACTTCCCCGCCGTTTTTCTGCAGGGGAGTGACAAATAAACATGATCCGGTTTGGGGTCTCTGTTGGGGAGAGATAACGCACCACAATGCAGTCTTTGATCCAATCTATCATTTCTTGGCTCATATTCTTTTGAATATGGAATTTTATGCTGGCATTATGCTCTCTGTCATGAAATACGGCCGGCGCCTGCGCAGATCGTTCGACGCTCTCCAATATCTGTTTGAAGGGCAAAAACCTTCAGAGCACGCGATGGAGATGACCCAAACCGACTTACCTTATCCACTTCCTGGCTTTTAGACATGGAAGCGGATGATGTGGTTGGATTTTGGAGATAGCTATGTGGTGAACACTCGTAGAAGGGATGAAATGTAGGGTTAGGTTCTGCTATGGCATCTACCCACGGTTTCTATGTAACAATGATTGTGTTGAACCACAACAAACTTGGTCTGTTCCGCTCGCAGCCCTTCTGTCGAATGTCATTATCGAAGGTACACGTAGATTGCGGAAGAAATGACTCCGAGAGCATCGAGGTGCACCAAAGGGTCTAGAAATCTTACAGGCGCAAAGCTACTTCGGCTTTGTCATCGTCGGATGTACACACATAGAGAACCAGATGGTGCCCATGTCGGCAGATACTATATTTGACACAGCATGTCGAAAAAAGAGGTAAAAGTAAAAAAGAATGAGAGTGGAAAACGTAGCGTAGTCCATGAAAAATAGATGGTATATACTGCGAATAGGGAGTGATTGTCTGTGGGGAGTTTGAGATACAATGTGTGAGTGTGGTTTTTTAATGTCCAATATTGCAAAACGGGTGTCATGACAGGAAGGGCAGAGCAGGATGGAATAGCGTCCAGAAATTAAACCATATGTGGGAGAGTAGATTGGAGATCATCGCATTTGAAAAAGTCGTGGTCGTATCTGACAAGTCTTTACCACTCGAAATCTAGATGAAATAGCGGGGTCAGTTTAAAGCAAAACAAATCATCCAAGTGGTGAATTTACCTTCACTGATGAGCGTTATTTGTCCTCTCAAGTCTCCTTTCGCTATCTTGTCTGGGTCAATGTTGGCAGCAACCAGCTTCCTGACCAGTGCATTCAGCGAAGTCGGTCCACAACATGCAACAGCGAGGGGACCCTTGGCTCTCTCCACTTCATCAGCCAATATCCTATCAAGCCTTGGTTTGCCAGGTCGAGCCATCTCCGAGACAACATTCAAGTCTTCCATCTCATCATCATCAATATCGAAGACAATCTCTTCTCCATTGAAAGAAGCATGGTCATCCAAAGCAGTACCATGTCCTATAGATGAGCTCGCGGTAGTCATATGATGCATCATGAGGCCCTGTAGACTTTCTGATCCAGCAAGGGTCCGTGTGTCAAAGGCATTGTTGCTGCCCACGAAGGATTCGGCTGTCGAGAACCTATTCTTATCCGTAAGACGTACGTGATGCACCGGAGAGGAGTCTTTAGGATGAAGAGGGTCCTCGGAAGGTTTAGGAGTCGAAGTTCCCCACCGAGGAGGCGGTGTCGAGCCTCGGTCACCTGGAGCATCCCGCTCTCCTCCAGAGTTCTTCGGTACGATCCTTGCTGTAGGCTGGGGTATACGTTCACCCAACTCTGTGTGGGCACCCGCGGCTTTAGCAACCAATTCCTTTTTGGCAGCTTTGGCAGTAGCAGCTTTCCTCGACTTGGCTCTCCTTAGTCTTCCCTCCTTCTTGAGTTTCAGACTAAGTTGAGCCTCTCCGGGAGTTCTAGCATCTTCTTCTCCATCGAAGTTGGTAAGATCTAAAACGTGTTCGTCTCCGTCGTCCAAATGACTTGTAGAAGGCTCCTGAGCGACTCTCTTCGACCCTTTAGTTCCACCTTTTCCCCCATCAGAATAATCCATCTCTGCAGAAGAATCTTGACTCGATTCCTCCGAATTTGTAGAACTGACAGAACTCCGTCGACCATTCTTGCCTTCTCTGGCAAATCGAGGTGCAGGAGGTTGAAGTCCATCCTTTCCACCGTCTCCGAAACGATCCCCCATACCGTCCATAGATGCGCCTCCCATATACATCGAGTTTATATCCGCAGACATTGGTATTGACTTGGTTGCGAAATTTGTGACAAATACGTCCACTTGGAGTTGATTGGGATTCGGTACGATGTCCATGCACCGTCTTATGATACTTGCACACCAATGCAAGTGAGCTATACGATGCAAGTCAGATAAGTTCATCCATAAAGAAATCAGATGGGAACTCACAGTACTCCCTAATCAACCATATGAACCTCACACGTCTCGTCACAAACCCATCCTTTCCGAACCCTCCTCCATGTTTCCCACCCAAACTTCTTCCATCTCTCCCAGTCATACAAAGACAAATAAACTCCATAATCGACGTTCCAAAACTAACTCCCGAACCACCACAGATAATCAAAACCGACGAATGTTGACCCCAACGTGCTCGAACTGAACTTCCAAATGGACCATCGACATAAGCTTTCATCAGAACTCCTGTTCTTCCATCTACACCTCCCTTCCTAGTGGTAGACTTTTCACCATCCGAGTCGTTTCCTTGAGCTTCGCGTTTCAATATACCTCGCTTCTTGACTTCTTCCCAGAGCTGCTTCGTGAATCCTTTCTTGGCCCTAACAATCAACACTATTTCCCTTCCTTCCGGTCCCGCAATAGCTTGATCAGAGACACTAGCAACCGTAAATGGATGACTAGTCCATCGACTGATCTCTGGCATATTCAACAAAACGTGTTGTCCTGGTGCCCATGCGAACCTTCGAGGAGTGACGATAGTTAACCGAACCGTACGACCTGGAAGAAGCTGAACCCTCCCGTAACCTAAAGGAGGTAACCTTGACGGAAGTTGACGATTCTGAGGACTATGACCTGCAACATGGAATTGAAGTAGAGAAGTAGATCGAGGTCCACCACCAACTGCGAGGAGCGCAGTAGACTGGTTCTCGAGGACCGTGTTAAACGAAGTTTGATGCTGGAACGTACTTGTAGGTCTGTTTGCTGTATTGGGTAATACCGAATACGAGGACGAAGTAGGTCCAGCCGCTTTTCGGAATGCTGTCGGAGGATGTGTACCTGGTCCATGATGATGCTGTTGTGAAGTTGAATGTTCCGAATCTGCTACAAGTGTCGTAGGCGTAATAGTTCCTAAATCATCCCCGTCCGAATCTCTCAGCGGGTGATGCTGATTTGAGGTAGGATCTGATAACAACGGTTGTTTCGTTATCGAAGACCACCGAGTTCGAGTCCAATTTTGGGATACGGAAGCAGAGCCCGTTCGAGCATGATGCGGACGAGGACGATGGGGAGTGGAAGCGGACATAACGTCAGCCATCGAGTTATCGTAATAGCTCGCAATGGATTCGGTAAAGGAATCGAGGGAATCACCAGATGTTACTCTTTCTCTGACATTTCCACCACCACCACTACCTCCTCCTGTCAAATCTCCTGCCGATAATATTGGACTTGTTAATGAAATAATTTCGTCTGCTGCCATGTATTGACTTTCCCGTTCCTTGCGAAGTGGTGCATGACTATCCATACTCCTGGGGTTCCTTACATCCATCTCCCAGGATTCGGTCTTGGCTGACTTGTCATTGTTACTTGAGCCGAACATGTTTCGTTTATGAATAGGAGAGCTGGATGCCAAACCGGAATATACCGCTCCAGTAGCATACGCCTTTTCCGCTTCATCATCTTCTGGATACTGGAAGTTGGCGGTTGGAGATCGACGTCCCCAAATGCCATTGAGAAGGCAAAAATTGAAGAAGCGGTAGAGTCGTTCGGCAATCCAGAGAGCCAGGGGAGCCCAGCACCAACCCCAAATAACCGGGAAATGAAGAGCGGAAAAGACTAATGTGATGGGGACAAGGATAACATGGCTTATGTAAAACACCTCGTAGTACCTGGTTCGGATGGGACCCGCGGAGAGAATCGTAAGAAACGTCATTGCAACGAAACCCTGCGCAATGAGACATCGAAACCCATGAGAAAATAATTAACTCTGTGCGCAGTGGACTTACGATGATGCCGTATATGAACTTTGGATAAACCCAAACGAAATCCCAGGCAATGCCTTTACGAGACCCATGGCGCTTGTCATTGGCGAGTTGTATGGACCAGGTGACAACGTGAACGGTTGTTACCAACCATATCATGCGTCCCAACCAACGATGCAAGCGAGCCAGTTTGTCAAAGTGAATCTGAATGGTGAAGGGGAGAGCGAGAAGTGCGAATGGGGGTGCTTTGAGAGAGAAGAGAACGACGAGAGGGAATAAAGAGAATGCAATGATACCTGTTCGACCACCTGCTGTCCACCATGCTTTTGGGATGGTATATTCGGGTGATCGTGTTGTTGGAGTGGATGCGACGACCTGACGCGGATGGAACCAATGTGTTGGGGAGTATTCCTCAATAAATGCTCTCCTGGTAAGATTATGCGTCAAATCCCATACGCGAGTGGCTGGAGCAATGTAGTCAGGGCCAATGCAACATAGGATTGCAGGGACGACGAAGATGCCAATCAATGACAGAATCTGCGCGTTGGAAGGTAACGAGTATGGCTGTCGATGTGGCTGCTTGGACTTTTGTATAGCAGCCAACGTGGATTTTTTTCTCCAAGTGCGCCTTCTAAGAGACCATTTACTCCAACGAGCACCTAGAGTGCCACCTCTCCTCCCTGTCAGGTGCAACGCGGCGAAAATGACAACAAACAAGACGACGACGAGCCACAACAAGTACGCGTATCGATAACTTGGCGTGCTCATCTTGTGAATGACGAGATACGTGTTGATCCATTGATAATCGTCGAGGAAAGCGGGAGTTGTAGGGTTTGGGGGTCGATAGGAAGAGGTTGTGCGTGAAGTTGGTTGAGCACCCTTTGATGACATATACGGAGGGACATAGCTGCTACCAACGATGACAGTAGCAGCTATACTCAACGACGTCCTACTCGTCCCCGCTGGAGGGAGCGGCGCGGTAGTGGACATGATGAAGGTGGAAGTAAAAGGGGACCAAAAGAGGGGTGTTTCCACAGTCAAATTTGAAACTTTTCTGGCGACCCGGCAAATGACGGCAACATCCCCCCTTCGAGCACACACGATAGACAATAATAATTATGCGGTATATCCAAGCCGAGTTCAAATTACAATTACTATACATTCTCTTTGTCATGCAAGTGTTTCCCCAGATCGGACCTTGTACAATACATCAGTCTCTCTTGGCTTACTCTTGGTAATCGCTTGTACTTACTTCCTTGCCAGTCTTCTTGATCTTTTCAAGTAGATCATCATAGGGAATAGTTCCAGTCACAAGCACTTCTTGCTTTGGAAGATCAACGCTGAACTCAGACACCTCGCCTATCAAAACGACATGTCAGAGAATATTACTCTTATGCCGAGCTGATTCCGATAATATCCACCTTGTTCCTTTGCGCGATTCAACACTCTCGTAACTGCTCCGGAGCATCCCCCGCACGTCATCTGCAAGCGTGTTTTCTTTGTAAGCAGCCCTAGCCAAGGTTCCTGATCTTCTCAAGCCTCACCTTGACGTCGAACTTGTAGTTGTGCACTTCAGCCTACAATGAGGTCATCTTAGCCCATCATCCGAATAGAAGGCCAAGGTAGGGTTCTCACCATGTTATAGATTAGGGTCAATCTTCAGTGCAATGCTGTCAGTACTTGAGTATAAGCACAGTCGATACAACTCACAGAGGAGATTGAAGGGTGTTCTGTCGATCCACTCACGGCCCTTGAGGTCTATATATACCCCAACATCTCGGCCACACCGCTCAATTTCCCCGCGCATCACTAAGCACACCGTGATGCTCTTATCCACAAAAAACCTCAGCTCACGCAACCATTAGCCTTTTGTATCTCCTCGGCACATTGCACCACGTTCACGAGTCATATAATGACAGAGATTACACCGTCTTCCCGCGAATCAACCTCGTATCAGTCATCAACTCCGACGCAGTAGGACGCGTCATGCCATCGATCCATCCTAATCACCCAAAGGAGAAGTTTGTTCGCAAAATCGGTGTCATACCGACATGAGCTGCCATAGCGACAATTATCCCAATTCAACCAAATAGGAACAAAATAGAAACGCCAAGGGGGAAAATGAAAATTCTACCGTCTCTCTAGCATCTCAAGTCGCTCAGCTTCATCTTCCGCAGCGCGAACATAGCCCGCTCCAGAGGAAGAACCCCCTTTCCTTCTTCCCATCACTCTCGCGATCACGTTATCTGCATAGCCCACCAAAAAGTCAATCCCCACATGACCGCTCGCGTCATCTCAAACTCACCAAAGAAGTTCTTAACTCTCATGCCCGTGCTTGTACCATCCCTTTCATCTCTTGTCCTCGATACGTAATACAGTGGTATGCCCACCAAGATGAACCCAAGTGCAGCTAAGGCCTCAAGAGGTGCCGCGACAATCGGCATCAACAAGAGGAACAATGCGACACAAGAGAAAATCAGGGGTGTCGTGATGAACGTCTTGTACGGTCTCTCGAGACCAGGCTCCTTGATCCGTAGTAGGATGAGGCCAGAAACCGTTAAGAAGTAGAACCCCCAAGACGCCACGCTATCTGAAAGTTTCAATTAAATTAAGACGTCGCCAACTGTCGTCACCGAGTAGTACTCACAAAAGTTGACTAAACTCTTGAATCCACCTCCAACAATAATGAACACCATAGTCAACACAGAATGTAATGAAACCGCATTAACAGGTGTCCCAAGTCGTTCATTTGTCCTTCCAAAAAACGCAGGGAGGTTTCCTTCCTGTCCAGCAGCGAATACCAACCTCGATGCAGTAAACAATCCACCTTGTAAAGCACCCAAACACGATACAGCCACTGTTACAGAAAACACTATCCCTCCAACAGCTCCAAATATCGCTCGTCCGAAATCCAATGCAACGGTGTTACTCTTCGCAACTGTCGACTCTCAATCAAGGTGGTAAGTTACGAGATTAGTTTATGAGACTAACTCCTGTAGCTTACTTTGTCTAAAACAGCGAAATATGATAGATTTGCACCTAGAAAGGCTGTGATCACCAGGGCCATGCTGGAATGAATGACTCTAGGGACCGTTTTTTCGGGGTTGTGCATCTCGCCCGTAACAAAGTTGATCGCGTCCCATCCATCATAAGCCCTGAAGGGTAAGAATGACTCAATAACCACGATGCCAAGTTCATACTCAAAGACCCACCATAACCCAGAATACAATGCCAATGCGTACGAAGAGGGGTTTGTTGAAGTACCAGAGAATATATTACCCTGAAACGATGAAGAGGTTCGACCTCTAACCACTTGAATGATACCCAAAACAGCAACTGCCACCTAATTTCAAATACCATAAGAAACCTTGTACGTTTAGCGCGTTCGCATAAACTTACCAGAGCAGCAACCTTCAATACTGTCAAAAACACTGCGGCCTTGGTCCCCATCTTCGGATGTGCCACCACTAATACAAACGTGATCAACATACTCGCACATGCTGCGAGCTTAATCTGCCATTGTGGTATATCGGCAGGATGAACATCCGCGCTATAAAACAATCTCATAACATACTCCCTATACCCAAAAGTCCTTTGTCAGAATGACTAGACTGATGATCCTTGATGAGAAGGACGAACCCAAATATAAGAGCTATAATTGCACCTCCTCCCGGTTTCAACGCTGTGATAGCCGTCCAAGAATACAGAAACGAAACCAGAGGATTGTATGCGTACGCCAGGTAGGCTTGAGGTCCACCCGAGATAGGTATCATGGAACCAAGCTCCGCGAACGATGAGGCTCCAGTCCAGGCAAGTACGCCACTGACAACCCAAACAATAAGTGAGGCCCCCACAGATTTGGTCTCAGCGAGGACTACACCCGGGGAAGAGCTGGTCGATTACTGTCAGTCAAAGATCTGACAGTGTCAAGATATGAATCTGTGCTCACAAAATTCCAGATCCTACTTGAGACCCCACAACTAAAGCAATGCCTACATCCATAACGCATAGAGTTGGGCTGAACTTTAATCGTTTATACGATAAACGCAAAGGCAAAAACGAGCCCACCATTGACCAACCCCACTGTCTTCATCAAATTGCCTCTTCTCTCTCTCCGCCTTCCTTCTCCAACACCAATACCAACACCATCATCATCAGCCTCTGAACTCAGAGTTAACGGTAAAAGCATTAACTCTGGCCTGAAATCCAGTCCACCTCCAAATGACGAAACAGTATTTGATCTCATCCGAGAAGAATGGGTGATAGGACCATCGGAGACTTCAAGCGCTCGCAAAGATGTCTCTATCGAGCTTGAAGAGGATGCAGGTGAATGGGATATTGTAGGTGTTGAAGCGTTGTTTCCTCGAGGTGAGCCGTCATCGTTTGGCAGAGATGAGTATACTGCATTGAGGGATGGCGATGAAGGCATAGATCGTATCAGACGTGTGCGCCCTTTAAATGAATCAGATATGAGCGGTTTTCTTGGGGAGTGAAACGCGTCCACTCAACTAGTTGTGTTTCTCCGGAGTAGACCTGTGAAAATGGTACCTTCTAGTCGTAAATGGTCGTGCAGTCAATGATCGTAGGTTGATCGGTCCGTTGTCCAGAGAGATATACGCGGACCAGGAAAGCGATCCGACCCCAGTCGATGATTGTAATAGTAAGATTTGGGGGTTCAAACAAC